>AJFL01000515.1:0-13831 GCA_000467735.1 Rhytidhysteron rufulum CBS 306.38 | reverse complement strand
GAAGAAGAGGAGGAGGAGGAGGAGGAGGAAGAGTCTTCCGCCGATGAAGAAGAAGAAACTATTGCTCCCGCTACAAAAGAGGCCAACGAAAAGGAGCCATCCGTTCCCATTAGCACCAGCAAGCCTAAATCTCAGCATTCTAGAGGTGACAGCCTAGTTCACGTATTCCCCCACCTCCATTCGTCCAAAGCCGATGAACCCAAAGACGTCGAACCCAAAGCCGAAGAGTCCAAAGAACACCACGGTCTCTCTCACGTATTTCCCTTCCTAGGAAGGAAATAAACGTACACAGATATCATGAATGTGAAAAAGGAAAAAAGCGACGAGTAAAAACAAATTAGATTTCTGGGTTGGGATGGGCGTTTTTTCTTGATTATGATCATTTATATGTTAACGTAACGCGCTAGACGACATTTATGTATATTTTTTTGATTAAGAAGAAAAGAATAGATACCAATGGCGGTTAGAAATCATAACCTTATGTATGTATGTAGGAAAGCGGGAAAAAGTATATAGAATGGGAATATTTGTTTATATCCGGATTGCCGACCTTTGTTTTGTGATACTAAATACCCTATTGATTTAATGAGTGAAAGTAATGAATTGGAAGTTTAAGATCTTTGTATTCTCGTCCGGATAGTTGGAGTAACTAAGCACGCAAAAGATCCACTAATATGGGTATTTATTATGGAGCAAGCAAATAATCGGATGGCCCGACCGACGTACCGACAGATTTACGGATCAGAACTCCGTTTATTTGTCATGTATGTCGTGCTTGAATAGCTTGAATAGATACTTGAATCATACATCCATTAAGGAATACCGATGGAAACCGAGGGTCGGTATGTACAATGTAGGTTACCTTCCTTATCAATTGTTTGCTTGTTGGAAGTGGAGATGGGTGGTGCTTGTGATGTATATATAAGGGATTGAGGCACCGTGCGGCGTATTTGGTTGAAGCCACTATTTATTTTCGTCGTGTCTATCTTACCTTTGAAACCATTCTTCGTTTTCTGTGCTTTCCTTTACTTTGGAATCGATTTGCTACTGCGTCTTGAAAGAGGGGTGCCTTATACCACCTATTCGTCCTATCAACGCAAGTAAAAATGCATCGAATAAGACGACCACTTTACCATTCCCAAGTCCTCCATCCTCACATCACCACTAAATCAACGATGACCCTCCGCCGCATAACAACAACTACTACCACTACCAAAGAATCCACCAAAGAATCCATCCCCATATCTCCCGTATCAACACCCCACCACCTGCCCAACCGCGCCCTCTCCAAACTCCCCACAAAAACCCTCCTCCGCTCCCTCCTCTTAACAACAATAACAAGCACCCCGCTCCTCTCCTGCCCCAGCTTCACCCTCCTATCCCACATAACCACATCTCGATCCCCCCCTGCTCAGTGTAGAAAAGAACCCCATGTTACGAAAACTCCTTCAAATAACGATATACGATCATTTCTGCGCTGGGGAGAGCATCGAAGAGGTACGGCGGAAGGTTAGGGAGATAAAGGAGTTTGGGTATCAAGGTGTTAGTTTGGGGAATGCGAGGGAGATTGTTTTGGATGAAGGAGGAAGTAGGGTAGAGATCGGGGGTTTGGAGCAGAGGGGTAGGGAGGTGGTGGAGGAGTGGAAGAGGGGGAGCTTGGATACTATTCAGTGTATTGAGGAGGGGGATTTTTTGGCTTTGAGGTAGGTTTGATGGGAATTTATGAAGGTGTTTGGAGATACTGATGAGGGCATAGGTTTACAGGTGCGGGTCGTCTAGCTGTTGATGCGTTGATTGCTGGAAAACCAATGCCTGATGTTATTGATAAGGCTATGGAGGAGATATGTCATGAGGCTGGGAAGAGAAATGTTAGGGTTTGGGTAGATGCTGAACAGCAAATCCTCCAGCCTACTGTCGACGAATGGGTTATCGAGTTGATGAGACGACATAATAGGAATGGAAGAGGAGCGCTTGTTTACAACACCATTCAAGCCTACCTCAAAGCCTCGAGTGAAAACGTCGAAAGACATGTTCGGATCGCTGCAAAGGAGGGTTGGAATTTGGGTATCAAGCTTGTGAGAGGTGCTTATATCGAGAATGAGACCAGGGAGGTTATCCACGATACCAAGGAAGAGACGGATAAATCTTACGATGAGATTGTGGATAAGTTGGTTAATCAGGTCAAGCCCGAGGGACTCGACGAAACGACATACCCAACCGTTCAACTCTTCCTCGCTACACACAATGCTGAGAGTGTACGGATTGCTCTCCAAACCCAGCAGGCTCGCTATGAAGCTGGTTTACCGACTATCCGACTCGAGGCCGGTCAGCTCCATGGTATGGCTGATGAGCTTAGTTGTGGATTACTTCAAGATCGTGAGAATCTTGAGGCGAAAGGGGCGGCGTTTACACATCACTGCGCTCCCAATATCTTCAAGTGTCTCTATTGGGGTACGTTGTCGGATTGTTTGGGGTATTTGTATAGGAGGTCTGTTGAGAATAAGGGTGCTGTTGAACGAACCCAACATATGATGCAGGCGTTGAAGAAGGAGCTGTGGAATCGTATTATACATGGAAGATAAATCGATCTAAGAATTCTTTTGATGGTCTTTTGAATTCTGTTTGTCGCTTTGAAGTTTCGAGTCGAGCTGAATGGTAATCCATGAAGTTACAGAGTATTGAAGATTCTGTCTAAGTTCAATCCATCGGCTAAGCCCATCACTCCTTGTGGAGAAAGTATGCTCGGTCCTTCCGAGCCGAGAAGATACCACGGGGAGAGATTGGTAGAGTCTTCGTCAATATTGTTTAAGAATGTGGGATGTTGTTCGAAATCGACATGTAGAGCAGGATGCAATCTATGATCTCCCAGGATTGGACGCATGATTTCTTCTAAGAGCTCTAACTCATGCTTCCGTAATGGCGCCACGGGGTTTCCCTTACTTATCATTTGGTCAAGAATCTTACGGATATCGGTTGACCATGACTGGTCATGGATAAATTCTGGTGCTATGGCATTGACGATATAAAGTATGAAGGCAGAGGCAAAAGCATCCTCTAGTTGAAATGGTAAGAAGCTTTCTGTGAAATAAGTATATGTTAATGACTTTCTCTAATGAGTAGAATGATCTCCTTACCTAAGAGGTTACCATCCCCAAGTGCACGCAATGTCTTCAAAATGCTTATTGCAGAGTCAACACAAGTCTGTAATAATGATCCTATACATCCGGAAAGGGTCCTGGGTGAAACTCTTTCCGCATCAGATTCTTCCATCCACTTCCGTAAAACGCACATCACTAGAGGCCGGGTAGTCAATACAACACACTGATGAAATATTAATAAACTTCAAGTTCTCATACTAAGTCAATGAGCGACTTACATGATGATAGGATAGGATCAGTCGTGTAGCAATCTTTGAAGACCTGATAGCACTACCAGGGAAGCGGCTCTCTAAAAACTTGCTCTGATCACGAGAGATATCCGCTATTTTGCGCAATACCGACTGGATATTTCTGATGAGAGAACCATTCGAAGTTTCACCAATACCGTAAACACCTAGGATGCATGTTTGAGTATTCTAAATGCCATGTAATAGGGACAAGTCACTTACTGGTTAGGATCTCTGCTGTCAGACGAGATAGGCGTATGTGCAACGTCATGGCGGTAGCGACCAGTGATTGATCTATCTCTGATGGTACCTTTGTCGAGATATCATCATCTTTGATTGAACTAGGTGCTCCTAGCAACGCTGAGAAATTGCGATCGAGCACATATACAATCCAGAAAACAATATTGCAACGTCGCGAAAAGCTAAGACCAACGACTTCCGCAGGCATATGTCGATGATAGCCTTCAATCAAACATACTCGCAAAGCTTGTCCAATCTAATGAAAGTTATTAGTGAAAATGTCCTGATCGAAGTTATATAAAGAGACATACATGCTGATAGGCCGCAGCTCTCATGTCTAACGACTGGAAGTAAAGTGATGCGAGACACAGAACTTCAATTACTGGAAGCGGTTCTTGGTGTACTCCACATTGAATTGGAAGCAAGGACATAGCTCTTGAAGCAAAATGAGAGCCTGGCAGTGTCGAGGTGGGGGCACCATGCTGAAACGCCTCACCGAATGCAAGCACAAGCAGAAACTGTGCGTACCAAATTCTTGAACGGGCAGCCTTGTCAACGGGGTTCATATAGAATTCGTCTAAGTTGGCAAGAAAGGAAGCCTGATCGAGAATCGGTGCGAAGGAGCCAAGATAAAATCTGACCATACTGAAGATGAATAAGGCGTAATCATGAGAGGGTACATCGTTAACCTCTGGTTCTTCATCACGGCGGAGAGGTCCCCAGTCTAACTTGAAAGCAGCCCCATCACTAATCCACGTGGCTGGTGAACCGCTTGGCTGAGGGATTCGCTGGCCAAGCATAGCCAGTACACGACGACAGAAGGACCAAGAAGACGAAGGTCCCATGAACCCTAGAGGAATCATCATCGTCAGCACCGCAGGGAATTAGTAAATTAAGATTCATGGGGTCGTGGTCTTACAATATCTACCATAAGGGTCTGGAGCAACAGGATATGAGGAATCTACAAGAGGATTTCGGTTGAACTCCGACAGCGATGCATCCAAATGGCATTCTGGAGTAGCTTGCCGACTGCCTGACTGATCCAAGTTCTGGACAGGGGATACATTCACATCGTTCTGGGTGATTGGATGCGCTTCCTGCTCAGCCGGGATATGCGGTACACCCATAGACTCTGAGCGTCCCGACTCGTCGGCAGAAGCAAGCCGATCTTCCAGCTCCCGAAGGTAACTGGAAAAAGGGGGGATTAGTAAGCCAATGCAGGGAGGATGCATTCTGGTTTCTACCTTTCTGATACGAGGACTCGGTTCTCCTCTACTGCGAAAACGCACTCTTCCTGCGAGCGTTCACAACGCGCACATGGACATATGCCCGAGCATCGAACCTTCATAGTCCGACAGCGCGTGCAGCTATGTGGATGTTAGCTGGCCGTTTGATGAATCATTGAGAAGGCGGCAACTCACGCTCTCAGACATCTTTTCGTAACCTTGAACGACTTCCTAGCCGGATCCATCATTGGCTATTAACAACGTCTAAATCGACGCCGATAACAAACCGTGGATAATGAAGAGGACCAATTGTGTGACATTGAGAACGATTGATCGATGAGAATTGATGGTGATGATGATAGAGTCGAAGGTTCATTGAAAGGGCGTGCGGCTTACCTAAGGCAGCGATAAACTCAACCATCACTCTGATCTCTCTACGCAAGTACTGCGGTGCTCTAGGCAATTTATTCTACTAGATTAATGGCATTTTACACAGCGAATATAACTATTCATACGTTACAACAATCCCCTACAACCAAAGTTGTGCTATCTAGGTCACGTGGCTTGTTGAATTTCGCAGGTTCTAATTTAATGTCATTACAAAATCCAATTATTAGATTTAATGACACTGAGTCTAATTCAAAATTCCTATCTTCACTTGTATGACAAAAGCAATGATTGGAGCGATTTATCCTCCTCGGTTCATCCGATACTCGGGTTAAATCCCCACTAGATGAAGCCTAAACTCCAAGCTCCATCGGGCGGATGTCCCGACTTTCTAGGTCGGCAGATAAAAGTATGGAGCAAGCTTCTCTAATTCGGAGGAAAATCTCATTTAGCATTGATAATCTATACATCATTATTAAGCAACTATGGCCATCACATTCACCTCCAACGCCATTCAGCGAAGTACGAAAGGCCTCAGTCAAATTACATCATTCACGCGACCACGGATCATGATCCCATACCAATCTAGCACCCTACAAACAAAATATATCTCTACGACAGAAAAACCGAAGAACGAATGGCTAGTTCAAATCGCAGACTTTCCCGGCTCAATGCAAAAGCGACTTTCCGCAGCAGCAGATCACGGGAGAGAAGTACAACCTCTTGTCGATTCCGGCCATTTGGTTTTAGGCGGTGTTACTCTATCTAAACATCCTTCTGATGGAGAGTCTCCAGAGATCACTGGTAGTTTCATTCTTATCCATGCGGAGACGGAGGGGGAAGTGAAGGAACTTATAGAGAAAGACGCTTACACTAGGGCTGGAAATTGGGATGTTGGAAGTATGAAGATTTGGCCGTTTCATAGTAGTATTCGGAAAGAATTATGAAGGATATAATGATGGACTGGAGTAGATTGGTGAACAGATCAAGAAGTTAACCGCCTTTCCTAATAGGGAATATCTATTAAATTAGATTCACATCAAGGCGATTAAATATAAACACAGGGAATGAGACCGATAACATCCTTTTTATCGCTATCTCATCTCTTGAATATTAATGAGTTTTACAACCTTTTGGAGCGTGAAGTAGATATGGTGATTAGTGAGCACGGGCGACCATCCCGACAGAATCTTGTACTTATATCGGCAGGGACTTCCGATTTGTCAACCACTGTGTGTCTACATTAATACTCTCGATTACAATTGGAACTTATAAAATAAGGTTAATACATGCTATTCATCTATCTTTCATTCCTACATTATATCCTGCAAGTATTTTTAACAGCGGTAAATACGACCTTGATCATGCGGGCTTTTCGAACAGCATTAGGAGTGAATGTAAAGCGATTATGCCCTTTCGAGAAGTTCGTCAATTCTTTCCATATATATAATAAGTCTCACTAATTACTCCTATCTTAGTGTACGAAGTAGTAATTCCTCAATACGATTATCAAACCAAACAACTCAATACCGAATGTCCTCCTCAGGCTTCGTCGACAAAATCGAAAACTTCAAAGAAATCGAAGCCCAACGTCCCAACTTCACCCACTCCAAACCAATCCCAACCACCAAAACACCCAACCCCTCATGGACCTTCGGCTCCGGAGTCAAAGACTCACAAAACGTCCTAAAGAAGTCACACGTCGAAATAGATCCTTACGCCGATGGACGACACATGATGCAAAACTACCGCCTCCTTATCTCCGGGATCGCCCCAAGACCCATCGGCTTCCTGAGTACGGTATCCGGAGACGGGAAAATGAAGAATCTTTCTCCCTTTAGCTATTTTCAGGTTGTTGATCATGATCCTCCTACGTTTGTAGTGGGATTCTCTTCAAGAGCTGGTCGTGAAAAGGATACGTATCGGAATTTGAAGGAGAGTGGTGAATGCGTTATCAATGTAGTATCGGAAAATATGATTGAAGCCGTTAGTGCCACTTCCATCGATGCTCCTTATGGGGTTTCAGAGTGGGATGTCTCAGGTCTACATCAAGCACCCACCACCATCGTAAAGCCTCCACGAGTCCAAGAATCCGTATTCTCTATTGAGGGAAAGTTGGTTGGTGCCACGGAATTCACGAAACATGTGAAAGATGGGAAGAGCCCGGCGTCACTGGCTATTATCGAGGCAGTGAGGTTTTGGGTCCGGGAAGATGCGATAAATGAGGATGGAAGTCATATTGATTTGAATGTTTTGAGACCGCTTGCCCAGTTGGGTGGGATTTCTTATGGGAGGATTTCTGAGACTTTTGAGTTGCCGAGGAAGACTTGGGGGGATGCGAAGAAAGAGGCGGAGTGGCTCGGGAACTTGCCTGGTACTAAGGGGTAAATTACTTTGAGGACTTTTGATAGATTGGTTTGGGGATATATAGTAGATTAGAATGTTAGACCGGGACCTAGATTAGATAGCTGAAGGAGTTAATGGGAGTCATTGCTCTTCTATATGTAATTTTACGCGTCAAGAAGGAATGACCTTTGGGAGGGAAGTCTGTCTCTGTAACGACCGGGTATCATGAAACTACGAACAGTCGCCATCGGGATTAGGATTTGACTGAAACCAAGCATAAATTCCTACCATATCAAAAGATATTAGGCAATGATGATACCATAGTCCTGAGATTTAACCCTTTCAAAAGCTTCAAAAGCTTCATCTTCAGACCTAGCAATTGTCACTTCTTCACCCTGCTCACCATAAAAGCCTGCCGCAGCATATCTCAATACAGGAGAGTGAAGGGATTGCACGATGCCGATGTGATGCCCTTCACGATCTCCATCTGGTCGTCGAACTTTTCCGGACTGCCAATCCCTATCCTTTACCTCAAATGCAATGATCTTGCCTTCTTCGTACGACATCCGCAGGTAGCCATCACTGAGAAATAGAATGTCGGCTGCTAAAGGATTAAACCATCCAACAAACCGCCCGCCACACCGCGCAGCCATGACGACGCCGCTACTCTTTTCGCTATTCAGGAGTATACTCATGTGAGGGTGTACAGTCCAAGTGTTGGTAGGACTGGCGGGATGAACAACCGTTGCAGGTTCATGATCCTCACTTGCAAGCAGGAAATGTAGGCCTCCTCCCTCGCCTGCCATAAGCTCGCCATCACTGTTATCGGACATCAGATCTACGACCGGAAGGTCTACGATGGCGATTTTCCAGATTTCTTCCGGGATATCGGTAGTGCGGACGAGAGGTAGCGCTAGAACGGAGATGGGCCCTAGGATCCCAACCAGTCCGGGAATGGATGAGTTGACATTGAATATCTTCCGATTTCCGTTGTACATTGCAGCGAGCATATATAAGATATGTGCCCTACTGGGCTTGGATGGGCTTTTCAAGCAGTTACCAAACTGAAGGCACAAAGCTAAGAAGGTCGTACTTTGTTTGCCCCATATTCCGTGAAAGAACGCCATGGGGTCCGCAAGCTCGAAGGATGTGACCTGGTTTAAGAGTTGATAGTAGAAGCCGAAGATGAAAACTTGATATTTGAGGAACACGTACATGTATTTCGTCTCATGCTCTACATCGGTGTTTTCGATGTGAAGTAAATATTCTCGTGCAGCGAAACGTTGTAACCATTTTGTGCTGTCTGACGGTTCCCCTTCCAAAAGTTACTCTAGGCCGATATAAATATTTTGTGTATTCACTGGAAATGCTTGGTCGGCCAGTGTGAGAATATGAGCAGGAAACCTTTTTGTAGCCAGCGCGTGGGGAGGAACGTCTTCGAGGCTGTAATAAACCCCTTTTGTTCTTTCGTACGGTATATTTGTTTTACTAGCTAAAGTCAGTTCATTGGCAGCAACTACACCATACTCCCAGAACTTTTCCATGATGTTTTCCATCGGGCGCCCTACACCCAGTGCATAGATCATCGTTTCAGAGTTGTCCCAAAGCCAGGAGATTTGGAGGGTCCTCGAACTTAGACCTCTTAGTATAGGTGTTTCCTGAGATCTCGATGCTCCAAGTAGTGATGCTTCAGCATGATAGGTCACGCAAGCTTGACCTTCATATGTAGGGTTTCCATCCGTGCGCAAGTGCAGCTTTGCTTTCCTTAAAACCTCTGCAGTGGAGAAGATAATAGGAGACGCGGCATCGAACCTTGCTCCATCTCCATTGAGAAGCCATATTAGAAAATTCATCATGTGTTGAGCAAAGCTTCTGGGACTTCATTAAGAAGTTCAAAAAGGTCTCCATCGGTTTGCCTAACGCGAACAAAATTGCTGAATTTCTTGCCTTGGTCGATAAGCAAGGCTAAATCTGAAATCGACAAGCCCAGCTGGATCAGACCGGCAGAGCCCGTAATGATAGAGACGGCCATTTCTTTCCTGATGACAGAGGACATGTCGAAGATAACTGGGGGGCTATTCTTTTAGTACAATAGTTCGCCTGGTGCCGCAAGTGAATCACAGAAAGGTTAGGCCACTTTGAGGGATTGCTAGTGAACGTGTAAGCGGGGATTTGTAAGATCCAAGCCTTGTGACTGGCGTATCAGTTCACCGGCTCAGGTTTAGGCAGCAAATATGAAACATAGACGAGAAAATATTAGCGCGCGCTGTCTTGCATATCCGGTGAAGCTCGATGCAGAGTCGTGATTAGCTGCTCTTAAGAGAGACAACACACTTGCATGATCGTGGGTAAGCCCAACATATCATTAGAGAAGAGATACAAATAGATGTTCTTAGATGTTAAAATGGAGTCCGAAAAAGGGAGCGAACGGGAATTATAGAGAACAGAAAGACGCTACATACCTTAGATGTGTAGAGAGCTTCGCCATACCCTTCATTGCACTGAAAAAAGGATTTGTGACATCGAATTAAATGCGTTGTATCTTTCAAATTACAAATCGAGATCAAAAAGTAGGGAGAGGCAAGCAAGAAATGGAAAATAATAAACAAAAACATGAAAAAGAACCTCCAAATAGAAAGGCGTAGTATGACCTAATATTAGCGCAAAGCAGCCTTCTCTCATTCGTCAAAGAAGGCTATGCGGCGTGGGAAAGCTGAGAACGGCGATAAGTAAACCGAACATCTGGAAGTTCAAGGAACGCTGGCGCCACTGCCATAATAAAACCAATAGGAATAAGGCGGTAGCACTTAACTATGCTTATGAGTTTGTTGGCTGATATACTGTACAAAATTCGTGTAGCATGCATGGTGATAAGTCCCGACGTTGTACAAAGGTTAGGGGTTATTGGACCGTGCATAGTCACGTGGTTTATTCGGGAGCCAACCTTGGAAAGTAGCGCAATGACTAGGTTAAACCGCCTCGCATCGGAAGTACACTTTCTTTCGAACAATATTCACGATTTACGACTACTCACGCTTCAGAGGTATTCATCTTTCAAGAGCACACAATTCATGTGCATTGTGTTCTCATATGGGTATTCACCCATCGTATAGGCATTCATACTTTGTGGATATCTATTCTCTTTCTAGGATGGCTTGGCAGTGAATGGGTGGAGTCTCGGCAGAATATCGGCAGTTGCTTCATCTGCTTCTCCAGTGACCAACAAGTATAAATTCGGAACTTCCAAATCTTCCCAGACCAGAACAGCAACCATGGACCACCCCGTCAGCGTGTCAGAGGCCGCGAAACTCAACCAAATGGTAATGAGAAAGTTGCAAAAGGCTTTGGAACTTGACCCTGAGGTCGATTTTGCTTCCCAAATACCCAAGACGTATTGTAGTCGTCTTGCTAAAAGGAAAGAAGCAGGTTCGTAGTCGAACATATTCCTGTCAAATCGTAACTCAAGCTGACAATTTTCTAGCTCGACAAGAAAATGGACCACCGCCTGAGGCTTTGAAAGTCGATAAGCCTGTGTCAAAGTTCGCCGTTGGGGATGTCCGTGGTCGACTCGAAAGTGCCTCCTCAGCAAGTGTTTAGTTTCCATTATCAGATTCTGTCCGAAACATCTTGAAGAGTGACCATCACGCGCCGTCATTCGTCAATGATTTACACCGAATAATCGAGCAAAGCGATGTCGTCTGGAAGCCCGAATTTACAGACCATAAGATGCTTCTTAAATGTGGGCCAGGTCTTGCTCTCAAAATCATCGAAAATATGGAGGACACTACTCAGTACACAGCATTGCAATATCTCGAAAAGTACAAACCGAGTATCCCTGCGCCAAGACCACTCGGTCTCGTACAGCTAGGTGCTTGTTCTCTTTTATTCATGACTATGGTGCCGGGCACAACACTTGAGGCGGTCTGGCAGGATCTAGATTACACACTCAAGCGCTCCGTTCAAAAACAATTGGGCGACATATTCACGGACCTTCGATCTTTGACTCGACCTGATAGCATGCCACTCGGGGCCGTTGCTGGGGAAGGTTGCAAAGATTTAAGGAGGAATCTACGACATATGAAGGACCCTATATGGACTGTGGACGAGTTTGATGAATGGCAATTCTCTAATCCTCATTATGGAACGCCTGTTTACATTAAGAGCTTTCGCCAACTTTCATCACCTTTGTCGCAGGAATGTGTTTTCAGTCATAACGATCTCCGCCCTGACAATATCATGGTTGAATTGGAGAAGGATCACTGTCGTGTGACTGGCATCATCGACTGGGAGTATAGTGGCTTTTACCCAGTACACTACGAATCCACAAAAGTAATGAATGGAATATCTGCTATCGAGAATGACGATTGGTACTTATTCATACCAGACTGCATTTCACCTCTCAGAAATGCGCAAAAGTATCTAGTTGACGCTCTTTGGTGGAGACATGTCGCATGACAACTTCAAGTATCTGACACAAAGAAAGTCCAAGCAGGAACGTGGTCCACTGGTCTAGACATGCCTCTACATTAGTCCTCGCTTATCCTTGAGTTTCCTCTTTTGGCGCTTGTAGTTGCTATCATCACCATCGATGATGCATTCTTTCTCTAGATTATCCAGTGCCTCTAGAACATAATCTTAACAATCCCACTCTAATGTCTGATTGTCCACCTCCGTATCTTGAATAGTGCTCTTGAACTCCTCGAAATCTTGATCGTTTACCTCCGTGAGATAGATAAATTCTCTAAATTTGTTTGATTTCTCAGGACGTGCACATACGACAGCGCTCAAAGGTTCCATGTACCCCATTAACTTGGAATATGAAATACATATTTTCTTTCTTGGCACATAACGCCCAGTGCATATAGTTACCATATTTAGGTCGATATAGAGCAACGCTAACCGACCAGGTAGCGTAAATCAAGAGGATATCGTTAGTTCAGAATATCCAGAGAAGGCATCTTGTAGTATCTCACAACATGCCTTCCTATATTTCGCTGTGGGCGTCTTACCATTGTATATTTCCAAAAGACAAGTAAATATTTCGACGAAGTTCAGCGATAGATTCAACAATACAGGGAGACCAGCCCAGCTTGTAGAAAGGAAATTGATGACTGAAGAATACCAATTGAAGATCTCTAGGAACTGCATATTTTATACATCTTTACATTGCCATTCTCTTTCACAGATACTGGTTCTTCGTTGGAAAAGCCACAGCTATGGTCATTGCTGTACTGTTCACGTGCGCTGAAGTTGTAAGAACCACATCACCAAAGTGGTGATCATGCGCTTCCGTGAATTTGAAAGATGATTATTAGTAGAGTGGCCAAAAATTAATCAGGAATACTTCCTAGTCGCCGCGTATTTAGATAGTTCAAGTGCACTGAAAGCGCTAGGGTGACGCGAACGGTTATTAGCCTCCATCCAATGGTCAAGCGTAAGTGCACCCAGGATAAAGTATGCTAGATCTATATGAGATGAATAATACCCAAGGTGGTGGAACATATTCGCCTAGGATGAAAAACATTGGCACAAGATGTAGTGAATAGAAACCGTTGAACAACTAATAACTAACGATCGTATAGATTAAGCGCTAAACATTTACTCAATCATAGCACACCCATGTCATTCAACCTCATCTTTCATATCGGTGTCCTGGCCTTGTATTCTTTGACTTACTTTAGTTTCATGCGTTTGCAGATTATACCTTATCGATCTCTTGAGATTAAAATATTAAATACACGTGTTAACCTGAATGTTTTGTGGTATGCTTTCCGGAAAGATTCCCTCATCTTGTGAATAAGACATCCAATAAGCAATATAATTGGCTTCAGAAGAAATGATGGGGAGATGATATCCTTAAAATATGAGAAATTATTTGCGGGAAAGTTGAGAAGGAATTGAGGACCGAAAAGTCCTTAGGCAGGAAACCCGATGGTGTGCATAGGTATGTATTATCTCGCCGATATTTAGATGTCTAATATGATTTTGGTAACGTGAAATATACGAACGTAAGTCAGAGATTTATTAATAACAATATTTTTCTACTTTCATAAAGAAAAAGTTCTTATCTGATAGAATAGATAGGAATAGTACTCAGAAAGCTTGAATAATTATAAGTTACGAGGCCCCGCTTTTTGTGAGAAAATTTTTTTTATATAGTTTAGAAATTGAATATTTTTCAAAAAGTGATGCAACGGGCTTGTGGTTTAGTGGTATAATTTTCCCTTAGCATGGGAAAGGTCCTGGG
>AJFL01000513.1:0-20833 GCA_000467735.1 Rhytidhysteron rufulum CBS 306.38 | reverse complement strand
GGGTGCTCGGATACTTTTGAAAGGCAGCTCTGTAGTGTATGAAAGGAGGATATATATATATGGATAGACTATCCTAAACGCTAATCTCGAATATCTACATACATAACATACCTAACTAACTACACATCTCCACCAACCTCACCCCCAATCCCCTCTCTCCCTTCCCCTCCTACAACACCTTAACCCCCCCACTAAACTCAAACCTCTTACTCCCACCCCCCAAACTAACCCACAGCGTAACCGGCTCAGCGCCAACCTGTTCCTCTCTCGTCCCCGTCAAACTCTTGACCCCCGTAGGCACCGTCACCGGGATCTCAGTCGCACATTTCAAATCCGTCGCACCGACCGTCACGGCAGTGATGGTTGTCCTATCATCTGAGAGTTCGTAGGTCAGGGTTGGTTGGCATTGATCTCGGGTCATACGGGCGAGCCAGGCGAGGGCTAGGGAGTCGTGCTTTATTGTTATGAGGGGCCAGTTGGTTCTGGGTTGGTTAGTTAGTATGTGGGTGACTAGGTGGTGGAATGGAGAAGGGGGAGAGTTTATGAAGATGTGATGATAGAGGAGGGAGGATGGGATAGCAGGACTTACATTCTAACAAGCTCGGTGACTACGGTTTCAACCCATGCCATGAGGAGTGAGTATCGTTTAGTTACGCCATTGATTTCGATTTCAGGGACGTCGTGAACACGGAGATTGGCTTGGTGGAACATGAACCTATCATTACTCTCATTAGCACGATATTCCCATCACTCGTCAAAAATCAAAATCCGTGGAAAAGGGATTAAGAAAGAAATCGAAGTAGAAAAGAAGCGAAGGGGGAACCAAGAAAGAAGAAACTCACGGATCCCATCTCAACCCAAGTAAATGCCTAACATTAGTTTCCTTAGCATCCGTCAATAAATCATTGAAATCTCCCTTTCCCCCAGACGTAGCTATCCATTCTTTCACCGTACAGGCCGGTAAATCACAGTTGTAATATATACTCGTTGCCCAACGACCCATGACGTATAACCCCGCGTATCCATTCGCCGTTACGTTGGTTATTAAGGGCCAGAAGGGGGAGGTCTGGTGGGAAGTTAGATGCTAGTTACTAGCTAGAGGAAAGATGAAGAGGAAAGCTGAGGGTAATGGTGAGAAGAAGGTGGAGAGGAGGGGAAGAGAAAGGAAGAGAGACTTACAGGATTAGTCAAAACAGGCCTAGTATTATCCCCCACAACATACTTAATCCCATTCTCCAACCAAGCCCTAATAGCATCCCCATTATGTAACCCCGTAATCGCAGGGGGAATAATCCCACTCGGCGAGAAATTCTCCGCATTATCCAAAAACCCAACCTGTTTCAACCACTGCTGATTCCAAGTAATCTCCTTCACCACATCCTCATAAGTCCCGTTGTTCTGATCCATGTGCGTGAAGGTGTGCGAGATGTGGTATAGGGCATCCATGTTCGTTTTATCTGCGAACCAGTTTTCTAGGGCGTCGAGTTGCAGACAGGATAGGGACCAAGTGTACTTTTTGATGTTCTTGGGCCAGATGTCTGTACCGCTTCCTAGCGGTTTTTGGAATTCTAATGGTGTGTCGATTTGTTCGTCGTACTCGATACCTTCCTGAGGTTGACATTTCGCAGGCTCGTTATCATAATCTGAATCCACGGACGCTTCCACATTCCCATTCCCATTATGTCCAATCTCAACGACATATTTCGATCCCTCCGGCATCCGCGTATTAATCTCTTGCATCCATTCAACCGTCTCTTCCATATCCTCCGCGACAATCCTGAACGGCACGTTCGTTTCATAGAGCTCGGTCTCGAGGAACATGTCGTCGATTTGAGTGGAGAAGTATGTGCGCCGGTATCCGAGGTACAGACCTCGTGTTAGCCAGTGGATCCAGGCGTGGGAGAGGAGCGCAGAGGTTACGGACCAGTCTGCCCATGGCATGAACCAGACTTGTTGTTCGCGGTTGGGGAATTTGTTTATCACTGCAGCTGTGGAGAGGGGGTAATCGTCGATGGCGCCGAATTGGGCGATTTCGGTTGCGAGGCTGGAGTTGGTTATTTGGGCGGGATAGTGGTAGATGCCTGCTGTGCTGAGTTCGGCGCCACTGTGGTTATCATTCAGTATGATTAATTTGAATGTTATTTTACGAGGCTGGTTAGAGAAAGCGCTTACACTACGAGGTTCGCGGTTGGAAAGGTTGAGTCGTCTGTGATGCTAACGGGTTGATCCACTCCCACTCCAACATCATGCAAAGCCTCCGTTCCAAACTCTGGACCAGGCCATGCATCTAAACGCACCATCCTCACTCCAAAAGCTTCTTGGTAATCATATAGTTGCTGCCATTGAGCTGGTGTCAATGCGCTATGCCAGTCATCCGCATATTCATATGCCAGCTCACTAACGGTGACAATGCCGCCGTAGTTGCCACTAGTGGCAGAAGAATTCAAGTCGGGAAGTTTGGCGCCATTTTGCGAGATGTCTATGACATGGTAAGGAATACCGTAACCTTGGAGGATCGAAGTGCCAGAGATGGTGGCGGCGGTTTCGCGAGCGATGACCAAGATGGTGCTATCGACTGTGACCACTGCATTGATTGTAGTGAGCAATGAAGCGAAAGCCCATAGAGACATAAAATCCTCAAAGAAAAATCGAGCCATGGTTAAACGAGTGGATTGGTAGAGGGATGCACAAGACGTAGAGGCTGGGCGCGATCCAAGAATTTATTGAGAAAGAATCTTCGACGAAATCGGAGCAGGCAATGAATGGAGAATGCGCGATTAGAATAAAAGGAAAATACTTCAACCCAGCCAATTGACCGACATCGTAACGGAGCAGTATGCAATCGGATGTTTTCGAAGACATGGGGTTACGTCTTAAACTCCCTCATATGCGGGTTTTCAATAAGAGGTGACAGTTTTTACGTGTCACGTTCCGAATAGAGACATGTTGAAGCAGATGCACCGATGTTCTGCACAAAGAAATTTCGCAGAAACGCATGGTGTCTATATTACCTGGGTACGTCAGCTCTCCCGATCAGGAAATTCGATGCTAAAGAATAATTGAAATAGCTCGTAGTGTAGGCGACGATCCCGGGTTTTAGTGTGGAATAATCAATCGGAGCAAAAGAGGGTGATGTTGACCGGGAAAGATCGAACGAGTATATAGTTTTAATATGGAAGATTGTGGATAATCTAGAGCCCTGTCAATAAACCAGGATGGCCTTCTAGATGTACCACAAGAGGGGAAGCTTTCACTATAGGTTTAGTAAGCGATATATAGGTTCATAGAATTTGATTCATTACTCATTGGGCATTCGTCTCTAGTCGACATGTACTCGAGAGCTTCGCCCTTTCCACCAGATAATAATAATACATTTCTGATGATCATACGCTCAGAAGAGTAGAGAAATCCACTAAGTATCAAACCATTCCAACTCATCTCCCTTTCCGAAGATAGCCCTGTATACATGATCGGTTTCGGTCTTCTCGACATCCTCGGTATGGATGGAATGGAACTTTGCGACTCGGTCCTCCTCCTTAATACCGTCTGTGCCGTCTTCCGCAGCAATGAAAATTCGAACATGAATATAGCCGCCGTTGGAGGGAGGAATGCGAACCTTGCCAAAGAGGTGTAGACCGTATGCGCTATTGCCTACGCGAACGGCCTCGAGGTCATCGGCGGTGAAGGATGTGAGTTCATCATCGGAGAGGGAGGAGACGGCTTTGAAGTATTCGGGCTCGTGTTCTGCGTGGGACAAGACGAGTTAGCTATGTAGGCTTGAGAGGCAGGAGAGACAGGTTGTCTTACTATCATGTTGATGACGGAGGGTGATGAGCTCCTGCTTCAAGGTTAGGAGGACAGAGTTGAAGGCATTGATGGAGGCTTCCTTGGGAGCATGAAGCTCAGAGAGGTCGACGGTCTCTGCAGTAGCCATGATGATGATGATGGAGGTGGTAGTCGCTATTCTGAGGTAGGTGTTTGTTTTGATTTGGGTCGTTAGTTGCAGGAGGTGGGGTTAGTTTTATAGTCGAGTTAGAGACGCAGGGTCAGTGGAGTGGTTTATATATAGCGTGAATGACGGTGTTGCGCAATCCCAGCCAGGGACGTGACGAGCATTCACCTTGTTCTTGCAACGCGAGTCGTGCCAGCGGGTGGGCAAAACCTGATTGAGGCTATGACATCGCCCGAGACCGCAAAGGGCTGTGTCTCCAAGGACGAGTGATGCAGGTTAGGTTGGATGGGTGGGTGGATGGATGAGCATGCCAGATGCTGGATGTGCGCATCGTGTGGGTGCAGCTGAGGGATGAGAGCTAAAAGTTGGTCAGGGAGGGGATGCGATTACATCATCGCCCACGCTAGACCTGTCTAGGATACACCACTGATCCATGCCATCTCATCTCTGCTCAGGCACAACTTCGCCTTGGCAATGAATGATATACGAAGAAAAAAAGAGATATATATATTCATTTCATCGGCTTTTATCGTTAATGTACTTTATATGCAAGACCCAAATGCCCCCTTGAAATGCCCAAACGAAAGAAACCTAGAATGCCCAAAAATCGCTATAAATGCATGCCGTCCCCAGCTTTTAAACTCCTTAACAATGAATACTCTTTTTTATCCCTCCGACCACCTCATAATCGTAATGGCAGCCGTGTAAACCATCGCACACAGTCCAACAACCATCATGAGTATATCACCAGCCTTTTCCACCTTGTTATCTGCCACGCCCTTGAGATGCAGGAATGCAGGGTAAATGTACACAAGCGGGACGCAAGCGATTGATCCAATGAGTGAGACAAACTTATCCAACTCCCCGCCAGCTATGGCTGCAATGACGCCACATAGGATAACCATAGACGTTCTAAAAACGTTCTTCTTCCATTTCGTCAGAGAATCCCGTTTTCCAGAGAGATGACCGAAGAGTTTGCCTTCGATAATACGAATGGCAGGGAAGAGTTGGACGGGATTCCCAACCAAGACGGCGAGAGCATAGAGGAATTGGACTGCGTTGACCAATTTGCTTGTCTGGGGGAAATCATTGATGATCTCTGTTGACGTACGGTCGCCAAACGTGCCGTAACATAGGAAACCGACCGAGGTGAAGATGATTGTGATGATGAACATGACAATATACAGAAGCTTGTCAAAGTGCTGGGGGTTCCTCATCGACGATTGGATGGGAAGGATAAGACCAATGCCCTCGAAGGTAAAGATTGCCGAACCGACGGTAAGAGTGAAATCCCTCGGGTTGAACAATTGGATCGTAGGGTTGAAACCACCCATTTTTGCAATGGCCCTAATATCATATTGATAAATGTACGCCAAACCAATGAGAATGAAAACATCGGCAAGCAAGGCCGCAGGGCCCAATTTGGAGATGTTTCGGATGAAAGAGAGTGGAATCAAAACGGCTAGCTGGACTAAAATCAATGCAGTTGTAGAAATAGGTGCGGATGTTTTCGGTGATACGGCTGCTGCAAAGGAAAAGAGATTATCTGCGACGAAGATGATACCGGCGCAGACAAAGCCAAGTTGGGAAATGGTGATGGATGCGAGAATCAACCCGCGCATTCTTCGGCCCCCAATGGCCTCTCCAATCTCACCATAACCACCACCGTACTTGGCACGACACTTGAGTAACAGGTGGAAGCACAGAGAGGTGACCAGAGATACCGTAATCAAGGTAATGGACGAGAATAGCATTCCACCATTCTTGAATGCCTTTGGCAGGAACATGATACCGGTACCGATGAATGCTTTGAGAAGGGTGAAGAAAGACTTGACGTTGGATGCATCGCCAGGAGCCTTCATGCGCCGTGAGCTCTTTCGGCGTCCAAGCAATGGCCTTGTTTCCGTAGGTTCCTCTGCTTCGGAGTCTTCAATGGCTTCTTCGTCTGACTCGGCAAGGTCTTCGCCGGCAAAGCTGCCGTAGAGGTCGAGGAACGCCACAAAATCCCTCGTGACAGGCATGGTGGCGGTATCAAAGCGGCCATGCTGCCTTTGGATATACTGTCGTCGGAAACCTCCAGGAAGAAGCTGTTCAGCGTGTGCTGGTTCATCATGGACTAATCCATTGGAATTGGATGATGGGAATGCAAAAGTTGCCGCTCGCTGGTGCATCTTGGCCCGCTTCGACCGGGCATCAATTCGATACAAGTCACGGTGAATGTCACCTCCAAGCAATCGGAGAGATGACTCGGCTGTCATACGTTCACTGCCGGAATCGTTGTCTGCATCGGGGACTTGTGGAATTCCTCCCTCGAAATCTCCGGAGTAGGCAGGGTCCAGATGCCTGGATAGGATCTGGGCATTTCGATGATCCTGTTCGGGATCGCGTGGTGGAGTGTCAACCATTGGTGGTGATTGCAAAGGCGGTACTTTTGGTCTATGAGGCTGAATAAACGGCCTATCGATATGGGGAGATATCCTCCGCTTTGAGATCACGTGTCGTCAGGGATGGTCTATGCGAGGCTTGACATCATCAATCAAGGCTCGGCGCTTAGGCAGACGGCGGATATATGCAACGAAGAATCAAAGAGACCGCAATCAATGAATGTGGGGTGCAGACAACGACAGATGAGCAGGACGAGAGGACGGGAGAGTGAATTGGTGAAGGGGGCGAAGGATGAGAAAGAAAAGCTGAGGCCGGCCGGTCCATCGAAAGAAATATCTCCGCCATTGCCCCTTGCCCCGCTAGTCTGTTTCTGGGGACGACAGGTCCGTGCGTCGTCTTGGTTGAGGCCACGTGCCGGCTGACATTCACCGACAGCATGTACTCTTACATCATCATCCCCTCTCCTCGCCAATCCCATCCCTCAATTGCTCAATTCACCCCCAGCCGTGCTGTGATAACCACCTAAGCTTTGCAGCTTTCGGCGAAGAATGCTCCTTTCTGCCCCCTCCTCTCCAATCAACGCCTGCCGGACAACTCATTCACGTCACTCCACTTGACCAATCATATCTATCAGACTCTGGCTATTCCTATCCTTGTAGGCGTATAATCCATCATCTTTCGAAATTCCATTATCGATGCTATCTCGAAACTTCTCCAGAACAAAGCCAGCTTCAGAACAATTTGGGGCAAGGATGCTAGCAAGGTCGAAGACACTCAAGGCCTAAATGCATCCAAGGCTCGCAGTCGAAGATGAATACCAATTCGCGGAGGATCAAAACTAATAATTATTCAGAGATCTAAGGAGTTACTGCAATGCCTTTTCTTAATTTTCTGTATCTCCATCTATATTTTGGCCCTTCCTGATCCTTACATTTAGCATGCTCGACGATAACCTCGGCACGCAGTTACCCCATATCCTGACGAGCATATAGCCGCGAAGTCACGTCCGTGGATACTAGCAACCAAAATATTCACCATCCCTTACTCAGCATGGCCGGAAAGACGGCAACCCTCCTAAAACCATCTAGGTTAGCCTAGCATATGACAAGGACACCCCAATGCTGGAAACTTCTTTCAAAACACACAGCAAGTCTTCAAAATACAACATCACCATGTCCATACCAACCCCACACTTGCAAAATGAATCAAACTTCCGCCCCATCGCCATCTTCACCTCATACATGGTATTATGCCTTTCTCTAACCATCCTTATCATCCGAGACCTTTTCAACGGGCCACGAGGACCTAAACCCCATAAACGCATCACCCTCTTTACACTCTTATCCATCCTATCTCTCCTAACGACATGGACTTACATGTTCCTCTTCTTCGTCCACTCCTACCGTACCTGGCTCCTTGCTTCCCAGGTGAGCCAGCAATTCTTCCAAGGACATGATTCCCCCGCCGCAGAGGGGCTGCACCTTGGCGCTTGGCTTCGAGATACGAAATTGTTCAAGGAGGCATGGGGAACAGTTGTGGTGACGCCTGCACGACTATGGTGGAGCCAGCAAGTCTTCTTTTTCGCAGCAGGATGGGCGGTTTTCATGGGATGGCAGGGTAAGTCGATGTCACTGCTTCTGCAATGATATGGTGTCTCGTGTTGGCCACGGTAGCTAAGTTATGTTAGGCCACCAACGGAAAATCCCCCACCTCTGGGCATACATGCTCCTCGGTCAGATCGTCGCCATTTCTTTCGCAACGAATCTCTACCTTCTCTCCGTTTTAATATATAGGCCTCTTCGGCGTTCCGGTCCTTCCGCATCGAAACCCTCTCGTAGCTCCAATTTCTTATCTCTTTCATTCATTTCCCTTTTCGTAGCCGTTCTAGGTACTGTGGTAACCGTAGCTCTCATGCCTAAAGTTACTTCATCCCCCTATTTTCTACATGTTTTACTCGCTCCACATGCTTTACTCTTATTGCCACCCATTGTCCCCGCAGTAGCAAATAACGCCGAAGGCCGAAAATACCAGGTCTTGATTGGGGTCCTTGTTCTCACTGCTTTGGGGTTGCAAGCCAAGACAACCTGGGACTTGGTCCAGGAACATGGGGGTGTCAATGGATTGAGCGGTTTCCTTTTGGAGACGCTCTTTGAGACGCCGGCTGTGAGTAGTGTGGGATGGGATGTCATTCTCTGCTGGATCAGTTGGGTAGCATGGGTTCTCACACAGAAGTTCAGTAAGAAATCCGAAAATATTGAGGTGCAGGATCGCAAGGAGAAATGAGATAGAAGTGTTCAACTAGCTCATTTCCATGCACATCTCCAGGATTATTTCTTTGGCTACGCCCTTGAAGATAGATATGAGTATATAGGTAACTCACGTCACGTGGAAGATGATGACAAAGTGACGCTTGGCGAAAACGCCTTATCTTGTGGTTATTCGTCGTCTCTCCTTTTCCATCTCACTCTCGGCCCCAACATTCCATACAACGTGTTTCATATATAATTTCCAATGCATACAATTGTTTGCCTTGTTGTTGTGATCGTCGCATCGCAGCCACCTTTCCCACTATGTCTAACTTCCTTGGATATTGGTGAGGCTACAAACCTGCAGCATTAACGACAGTCAGGTTTCTCATGATTGGGTTACCATTCAGAACAACCTTCCTTGATATCTCTTGAGATATTTTCACACTGCATATTCATCTACTTTCGGCGGCCGACCATTTCCCTTTTCGTTCTCTAGGGTTCAGATTCACGCCAAAAATACTCTAGAAATTCCATTTCGGATACCTTGCGGGGCCACCAGAGACATGTCTCTCTCGTTATTAACTGCGATGCATGATCCACGAACCAGATATCGTTGCCTTTTGAGGCAGTCGGCAAGGCGTGTTTAGAGGCGTTGCGATCTATAGTATATACATGATGGTAAGCTCACTCTACTTCCTTTGCATTTGAGTTACGGAGTACAATCCTACTGTCCTCAAATCCGACCTCGTATCCAGATACTGTCAGTTCTACCTGACCTGCCTTTGATTTGCTATTCATTCTAGAATCTATTCTCTACTCTTTCACGAAAACCCGCGCCGCTGCTTCAATAACCATCTACAAACTAAAAGCCTCTATGAACGCAACCATACGGCAGGGAGATGACACATATCAAGTCCATCTTGGCTTTTGGATAAATTGGACCCATGGGAGGATCAATGGAAGTACTCTTACCTTGACTCGTCAGCAAGGAGGTTTCTTAGTATCCTTCCTCGCAATGTTTACCGCCTTCACTGGAAAGAGTTTCTGGAGACTTTTCTGCTTCACCCTTCACCACTCTCTATCCGCTGGACCCGACAAAAATCAGGACGCCATTTATCATCAGAGCCAAGCAACGCTTCGTAATGCAGCTACTCCTGAAGATGGTTTCATGCAATTGATCAACATTCTTCGAGCCTGGAGAAAACTTGGCCACCAACCCTTCAAACGTATTCTACCATTAATCACATTTGGATTCGCAATCTACGCTTCCTTTGCGATAGCAGGTATATTTTCGTCGCGTGTTACCACTCAAACAGCTAATGAGGTTCTCCTCACTGGCGGTAATTGCGGAGTGGTAACTCTAGCTTCTGCAACCAACGAGACTTTGCAGGGCATCTACTTGCAATATCTTGCACGACAGGCTATGGATTCCCTAGACTATGCGTCACGTTGTTATTCCGGCAATAGAGACACACAAGGTTGTAGTGTGTATATTACCCCACGTTTGCCATTGGAGGTTGAGGACACCAAAGGGTGCCCTTTCCACCCTTCAGTATGTCTCTCAGACTCAAGCTTGAAATTGGACACCGGCTATCTGGATAGCCACCATCATTTGGGCATCAATTCCCCTCCGAGTCGTCGGTTCACTCTACGATATATTCACCACTGCACCCCGTTAAATGGTACACGGTTCAAGAAGACTTATGTTGGGAATGATAGTCTGAACCTGCCGGTAGCCCGTTACTACCTTGGTGAGGGAGCACCACCCCACCCAATAGGATATGATGGGTTTTCATACGAAGTTTCCGAGGTCACCCGATACCAACAATTGCTTACGTACTCTTCAACTACCACTTATCTTTCCGACTATAATATTGGGTATGTATCAAGACCAAGATTGTATTACATGCACTGACTCCTAAACTAGTTTTCATTCAGCTTATCCTGAAGATGTAATTCCGGGCCGCAGTACTTTCAGTCCTATTCCTCTCATTCAGCGCTCAGATGCCGATATTGTACTAATTTTCCTATCCGCCCCTGATATCATATTCACAAACGAAGTTGACGATCCATGGTACTCTACACACAATCCCGGACCTCCGATATATAGTGCGAGCTTCAATGGAACACGACCATCCTATACTTTCGACGAACCTGCGGGTATTTTAGGTTGCACCCAGCAAGTCCAGATTTGCAACCCAAATCTACCTAATGCTACTCGCTGTAGTACATTCAATGGGACCCAAGAGTTCGGACCTGCGATTGAGAAGCTTTGGAAGAACGATACTATTGGATTTTTCGTGGCAGCGTCAATTATACTCATCCAAGAGAAACAATTCGATCTATCTTCTCTGATCGACCGAGTTGGCAATAACGCTCTGACCGCTCGAAGAGGCCTTGACAGAGGCAGTCAAGGAATCCTCCCAAACGACCAATGGAAACTGGAAGTAAAACACTGGATCGCTACTCTACTAACGGATATACAACGGACATATGTGGAATACGCCAACGGACCCTTTGACTCACAGATTGATCCGTTCCTAGAAAAGTTTGACTATGATGAATGGGATTACTTATGTAAAAATCAGGTATTTGAATTCACCCTTTCACACCTTTAACCCTAACACCATTCTAGAAAATCAAAAGCACACTGTATTCCTCCTTCAGTGTTCTCGGGATCTCCTTAATACTCAGTATCGGCGGTCTGATCATCATCCTCGATCATACAATAGGGCCTTTCGTATATTGGATCCAGAAAAGAAGGAATCACAGCGCGTACACCCGACTTGAATGGATTTCCAATAGCACGTTACAACTACAACGTCTAGCACACGAGGGGATCGGATGGGGTACCTGGTCCAAGACTAATAAAGAAACCCCTGTAACGCTTCCTGGGGACAAATTAGCAGGTCTGAATATCGATGATTTGAAACATCCTATGCTAGAAGTGCCACCTACGATGGTTACCGAGAATAAAGTCGATCCGAGCTCTTCTCCTGCTCTTGCAGCGCAGGTAACATCTTCAACTGCGGTGGAAGGTAATCTAGAACACCAATCCATTGCTAGTTCCCAACATCAGGACGGAACATCCTCCAGTGCTGGAGAAAGCAGTTCACGAAATGATGATCATGAGTTGCCAAACCAGGAGACGGATATCGAACTGCTACCGCTTTCACCGACGCACGGTCAACATCATCACTATTCACAGGGTAATACCGGACAAGGCACCGAAACCGGCTATTCTCAATTACCTCCTATCCCCGAGAGTATTCGTCGATATCGATCAGTTTGATGAAGGAATGCGGATAAGTTTCATGCTTTGGTTTCAATTGTTCTTCTACATATTTCTTTGATACGAGAAATGGAGATAATAATTCAAGTACAAAGATCTAAATTGATATAAACGCTACACAGTACCATAAACCAGGGGTATACGATCCGAAATCATCACCATCATCCAAAACACCATCCTATCTCAAAACACTTCCCTAACACCTACCTCACCTCACATACTCCCCCTCTCCAGCCTGCCCACCAGTATACGCAACATCCCCCCGATACCTATTCACAGCATGGTATCCTACTAACACAACAGCCGCATATGCGATCGTTCGGAATAGATCCGAGAACCAGTCTAATACGACATAAGTGACGTCTTTTAAAATTCTTTGTTCGAGGTTCGAAACGATGCCCAGAGACATTCTTATGGCGAAATTAGCGACCATTGAGAAGGAGAGGATGATGATCCAAGGGAAGATCTAATCACGCGTATGGTTAGCATTTCCATTCTCAGACACGAGTAAGAAGAAAGAGAGAATCACTCACCCCAGAATGCAACTTCCTAATCCTCATGGCCAACCCAACCAGATGCACGGCACCCACAAGACACCCCACAAAATACAAAATCCACAGACTAGGAATGACCTTTATACTGGCCCTAGCAGCGTCCTCCTCGCTCTCATCATAATCCTTATAACGACCAAAATAATAAATCTTAATCAATTCGCCGTATAAGGCTAATGCGGTGATGGAAAGCGCTGCTATGATGACTAGGATGATGCCGTAGGTGATTTTGAGGGGCTTGGTGGGTTGCGAGAGCAGGGATTGACAGTAGGTTGTTAGGGTTAAGAGGAAAACTAGCAGGATTAGGTAGTGTGCGAAGATGTAGAAGACGTAGTCGGTGATGGCGAAGTTTCCTTCTTCGGTGGTGGTTAGTTTGAAGCAGGCTGAGAGAGCGTAGGAGGCGGTTGAGAGGATGTAGTCACTGTGTATTAAGTGATTAGCTCTCGTTTCCTCTGTTCTTTACATCATACTTTCTGTATCCTCCAGTCTCGTTCACTTACATGATAGCGCATAATAGAGATATGAAAAACGGCCATTGCATTATTCGTCGTGATGCATCTTTTCTATACCGGACTACCAGTGCGCCGGCGGTGATTGCGAGCGTGCATATTAGGAAGACGGAGGTTCTTGCTAGAGTGGCTCTGTCGTATGGGGTAAGGTGACAGCTGTAGTAGTAGCTGTAGTAGTCATCGTAGGAGTCGCGTTTTAGGGTTACTCCCGCCATCTTGAATCTCCGACTAAAAACTCAAATGACGGAGTAAAAAAGACGAATAAAGAAAGATGTGAATCCAAAAAACGTATGAATATCAGAAATATCAGCCTACCACCTTTTCTTTTTGAAAGATCCTCCTACTGAGGCGTAAAGACACATTTATAGTACCGGTGAGCGGCGTTCCCAAGGCAAAGGAACACCAACCCTGTTCCACGATCCATGAACAAGGCTGAGTTAAATTACTCGCCAAACTACCCAACTCTGCACGACGCTTCCAATGAGCATCTAGACTCATTTTCGTGATGTCCAGGCAGCAGGTACGAAGCGATTAGATAGGGATGAAAAGTTGGCCCCCAATGATGAAATATCTCGTGTTCGAATGAGAAAAGCAATTTATGTGCATGACACACACTCACCCGCAGTCTAATTTCTCTTCGCTGGCACCGGGGTTTTGTGGATGGAACGTCGCGTGGGAAGCGAGTACGACGGGTATTTTCTTTTATCGGGATAACCTTAAAAGAAAGGGTATTATTTTTGGGGTGCTGTTTGTCCTCCAGAGCGGTATTTTGACTCTTCGCATTCCTCGTGAACGTCGGGGTAAAGGAAATTGGTATTGGTCTCGGTCTCGGTCTCGGTTTTTGCTGCAATAGGCGCTTAACCATGTTGTTTTGAAGATGACTCCTGCATATATTGGAATATGGAATGGCGTATTGGGGGTTATGAAAATCCCTTGGGTGGTTAGTCAACGAATCAGCGGGTTGGTATTCTTGAAGTTGTGAGTGAGGCGGAGGGGAAAGTGTGATGGGTTTGTGGAGGGATTATAACAACGCCACAATAAATTGCCTATAGCCTTGTGACCAACAAATTTATCAGGTGTTCTTCAAGCGCTATATGTTTGGAAATGGTGGCTTATTATAAGTAGGGAATTATGAGTGGAGAGAGATGTGACTTCACGTGATGAATGTGATTACTAAAAATAGGACATTCATTCCACAGCCGAGAAGATTAGATTAACCGGCATCATCTCAGCCTCTCGTGTATGTAACTTTCCATCAACCCAACATTCAGCAAACAACAACCTCATCATTCTCCGTATGACAGCGAGATCTCTCAGCTCTCCAATAAATGAATATTCCAGCTTACTTCAATACGATCATGGCGATATGATTTGGTGCAATCCACGCCCCTTTTGAACAACCGTAGTGGCCTTTCTTAACCGCCCAATGTCGCCATCCCAGCCCCTCTCCCTGGTTTCAATGACACGATGCGCCTCCTCCATGCTTTAACCAAAACCCTGGTAGAAAAGGCAGCGAATGATATCCCCCCTTACGTGATTCTATCGCATACATGGACAACCGACGAAGTCCTGTTCGCCGACATCCAGAACGGCACAGCAGCGGAGAAAGCGGCGTATGGAAAGTTGCGTTTTACTTGCGAACAAGCAGTGAAGGATGGATATGAGTGGGTATGGATTGATACTTGCTGTATCGATAAAACTAGTAGCGCTGAGTTATCGGAGGCTATTAATTCCATGTATTCTTGGTATCAGAATGCGGGGAAATGTTACGCGTATTTGGTGGATGTTGATGCGGATTTGGATGTACGGGATCCTCAGTCGGGGTTTTGGCGTAGTAGGTGGTTCAAGAGGTAGGGTCCGAGAATCTTTCCTATGGAGCCCTTTCCCTTTCTTTTGGGTTCTAGAAGTTATATCGCTAACTATATTTACAAGAGGTTGGACACTTCAAGAACTTCTCGTGCCGGCGGACTTGATATTCTACTCACAAGATTGGGTTAATATAGGCGAGAAAGCTTCACTGAGTATGGTCCTGTCGGGTATCACTGGAATCGGAGAGGATTATCTCACCGAAAGAATGCCTCTCCAATCTGCAAGCATTGCAATGCGTATGTCATGGGCTGCACTTCGAGAAACGACAAGACCAGAAGATATTGCCTACTGCCTGATGGGAATATTCGATGTCAACATGCCTATGATATATGGCGAAGGAGAGAAAGCATTCATTCGACTTCAAGAGGAGATTATCAAGAATTCAGACGATCATTCCATATTCGCCTGGCGCGACGAAACAGCGTCTGAAAAATCTTTGCACGGACTATTGGCCAAGTCACCATCACATTTCTTGAAATCCAGTTCCATTATGCCATACGAAGATCGAGGGGTACGAGAACCATTTAGCATAGGTAATCGTGGTCTACGAATCGATTTACCTCTATATCCAGTACCTCACTCCGACAATCTATGGTCAGCATTACTAGACTGTCCTGCGCCGCCCCATTTTAAAGATTCCAGCTTCATCGTCATATACTTGAAGAAACTTACCTACAACAATACGCAATACGCGCGAATCGAAGCAAATCAATTTGGCACTATCAGAGTAGGTTACAATCAACTCCGTGACAACGTCCAAACGATCTATGTCCGCCAATCCATCATCATGCCCAGCCCAAACGGCATCTACCCCCAACACATGTTCCAACTCCGCACCGCCACCATAGGAAAAGATTATAGAATCAAATCCGTCGTATCACACACCAAACAAAGCAAAGTAGACAAACCCTTCCCCAACTCAGCACGAATCTCCAAGGACTGGATTTTTCAAAATCTACCCTACAAATTCACAATCCCAAAAAAGGCAGACGAACCAGCCGTCACGATCCTATTCGAGCGCAAAGACGGGAAACGCGTCCTTGTTCTCCTGGGCTCGACATCTGGCTTCAACGTCGCGTTCGATGCAATCGAGGATGAGGATATCCCTGTGAAGCTTTCCCCCACCATTCGTAAAGGTTTATATAAACCGAAGCCGATGCAGTCTTGGGTTACGTTGGAGGACCATCGTGTGATTGTGAGTACGGAAATGCCTTACGTGTATAATGGGACTAAATATTATCTTGTTGATATTGAGGTTCAACCTGTTTATCATGATGAGCTGAGTGATAGGGGAAAGGGGGTCGAGGAGGCATCGACGGAGAGGGAGGGCAAGAGTGGTGGATGGGGGATTAGGAGGATTATGAAATTCTTTTAAGGTATGGGGTTCGCTGGGCATGAAATATTGATGCGAATACCTCAGGAACATCGGCGTTCTCAAGAAGACTAGGTGATTCATGAGTGATGGAATGAAGCTACCCTCGATCGGCCTCTCTTGAAACCACCTTTATCAGGATTCACTACACGTACTCCGTACTTTCACTCACAATACCTTCTGGCATTCAACTTGAGGCAGTATATACCCGGTAAATCTGGCAAAGATGGAGAATAGTCAAGTATTTGCCCTCCAAATAGCGGTCCGCATTCCTCTGCTGATGCCAACCTTGAAATATGTACATGCAGAGGTACAATTCCATTTAGTTCTATCGACTTACTGGCGAGAAAATTCCAGTCCCGCCTCAAATCTCAGGCACAATCCCTTAAACTGAACTCTGCCTAAAAGATGACGGGAAGATGTATCCAGCTAGGTACGTACCTACCTACCCAATCCGAAAGTTTAGTGAGTAAGCAATCCAAGGCTTAAGGCAATCGATATAGTCTTCCCCTCTTTCACAGCCACATCTTATGCAACTTCAACAAGGCTATCCTCCAGCCTAATTGATAAAACTTCTCGTCCTCTCCACCTTTCTACTATAGCCATGCATCTTCTTCGTCTTCGCATTATCGCTCATCCAAAGATACACCTCAGCACTCAACTGCAACCGCCTCCTGGATTATCATGGGCAACACAAAATCGAGACATTCCGGTCCTTTTAACAAGGGCCGCACGAGAAAGGTCAAATCGAAATATTTCCGTCTATTCCACAAGGGTCCCGTAGCCTATACCTACAGCCCTCTTCCACAACCTCCTTCAGGTGCAGAACCGGATGAGATCCCACTCTATTTCCGTCTCTTGAAGCTGCACAGTGGAAACAAAGACGACCCCATCGTCTGCAGTTTACACCACTTTCCCATCGCTAAAGCCCCTCCATTCGAAGCCATCTCATATGTATGGAGTGATGCTACCGATACACGCCCAATCTCCTGCTCCGGTGGAGAACTTCATATCACCAAGAACCTTTACGCTGGCCTTCGTCAGTTCCGCCTTGGGGACCAAGATCGGTTTTTATGGGCAGATGCGATCTGCATCAATCAGAGCGATACCACAGAACGAGGTCATCAAGTGCGGATCATGCGTGACATCTATAGTACCGCAGATCTCGTGTTGATATGGCTGGGTGAAGAAACTTCGGATGACAAAGACGCATTTAGGGCTGTTCGGAGGATACATGCTGCCCTATCGGCTTTGAAAGGGGCGGGTTACAAAAACTTAGATCGAGCAGTCCTTTATGCAACAGCGGACACAATACCACAATCTCTATGGGAATCTTCGAGGAAAATATTAGAACGTCCATGGTTCTCGAGAATCTGGGTTATCCAGGAAGTGACAGTGGCTAAAGAAGTACGAATCCAAAACGGGCCACGATCAATGCCGTGGGGACTCTTTCAGTCTACAGTTGCAAAAATCTTTAAGTACCATCTATCCTATCAATACAAAAACCCGAGTAATCGGGCCTTAAGTAGCATACATTGGGTAATCCGTGCGCCCCCATATCGGTACACGGACTTGTTCAACCTTCTATGCAGCTGCCGGTATTTCGATAGTACGGATGCTAGGGACAAGCTTTACGCAATCCTCGGCGTGACTACAGATCCTTGGGCGCTTAGCCTAAGTCCTGATTATGACAAGGATGAGTCCACGGTTTTCAAAGAATTTACAGTACGAGACATTAAAGAGCGAGGATCACTTCGACAACTTTCGGCGGCGGGTTGTTGGCAACAACGCAGCAACACTTGGTTACCATCATGGGTGCCAGACTGGTCACAGAAATGCCCAGCGGCGCCCCTCATCCTTTGGTATGAAAGCAGATTCAGAGCTTCTAAAGGTCAAGCCACTAGATGTTCAATTTCTTCGTGCCAGAATGAGCTTCGAATAGATGGAAAATTCTTATCAATGATATCCACACTTCAAGCCCGTACAATGCGTCAATTTACTGAAACGAGAGAATTCAGTACCGGATGTACATGGTTGTACGAGTGGTTCAAGAACTGCTGTCAAACTGCTCTTGGTGGCGACGTGGATATAACTCCAGATTTCTATCACAGTATTCTCTACCGCGATTTTCTCTGCTCACTGTGCCGCATTCCTTCTGATTCTTCCGAGACATCTACACAAGGCCCTCAGAGTTTGAGGACTCTTTTTGATGATTTAATCCAACTTCAAGCTACAGATCAATGGTCTGAAAAATATCATGTTCGATGGAGAAAGATGCATAACACGTACTTACAAAAAAGAGAGAAGTTACGTATCAGTTATAAAAGACGGTTATGTCGCCTGGACTCTGGACATATTGGATGGGTCCCTGCAGATGCCGAAGTCGGAGATATCGTTGTGGTACTATACGGTGGAGAGGTTCCTTTTGTACTTCGACCTTGTGACGAAGGCCGTTATGTTCTCTTGGGTGAATGTTATATCCAGGGGATTATGGATGGCGAGGCGATCGAGAACGACAAGTTTCCTGAGCGTAAATTTGTTCTTGTGTAAATTTCGGAAGTTTCCTTGGGGCTTTTCATCTTATATACTTAATTTTAAAGTAGATTTAGAATCTCTAGAGTTCCCTTTTTCTTTTTAGTTCAATAGTAGCGTATCATCATCTATATTGCATGCCTGGTATTAGTGTAAATAACCAAGAAACGTATTCACTCCTATGTTTAGGACTATATCGACCTTCTAAAGGATTTTAAGTAATATCATGGATAATAGAAAGCCAAAGAACAAATTTTAAGTTCCCTATAACTATAATATACTATCCTTCAACATCCTTGTCGAAAATGTCACGTTTGACGCACCCTTCACGTGATAATTCGGATGACTAATAAATCGGCTACCTATACCTAGACAGCAGTCAGGCATCACCGAGAAGGCTGAAACCCAAACATCTCACATCACATATCTCGAAAATTCTAGAATATCTACGACCGACCTCATCTATCTATCCATAAAGCCCCACCAGAAACTACCAGTATAAAACGTCCTCTTTTAATCGATTGACTTGAAACCTCATTCAACGTCGTTCACCATTCGGCGATATTTCAAACTAGTTCAACGTCGCAACGTCATAATCAACCAAGCCATCAAATCAATATCTTCTTGAACTAATCATCTCATATCTCACATTCACCACCCATCATCACGACCAATCGCCTTTTTCTTCCCTATCCCTAAGAAGAAAGAGGAAAACCCGAATCCTCAACTCCTCAACCTTAAATAGAACCCAACCAACCAAGAAGAAATACACCACCATGACACCATCACCAACCCCAGAAATCAAAACCATCCAAGCACCAACCCCGATCCCCCCAACAGATGCTATCACCCTAACCCTCTTCTTATCCGGCAGCATCCCGGTCCCCGCTTCCCCTTCAAACCCCAACCCTTCGGACTGGCGTACAGAATTGATAAACCACCTCTCTAATCATCTCAAATCCAACACCACCTCTACTACATCCACCACCACCACCACCACCCCATCCAAACTCCAAATCCTCAACCCCCACCGCCCAGACTGGGACTCGACATGGAAAGAAACCCTTTCAGACCCCCGCTTCGTATCACAAACCGAATGGGAGATACAAGGTCTCGAAGCCGCTGATCTAGTGATTGTATGTTTTCCATCGACGGGGAACGGGGGTGTGATTAGTTTGTTGGAACTTGGTGTTGCCGTTGGACTTGGGGGTAGTAAAGAGATGAGTAAGGGAGAGGGAAGGCGTAAGGAGGTGATTGTTTGTTGCCCGTCTACGTTCCATAGATCGGGGAATGTGCTTGTTACGTGTCGGAGATTTGGTATCAAGGTTGTTGATACGCTTCCTGGTCTTTTTGAAGCGGTGGCATCTCGATGTAACTCGCACCTCTCACCCCATGCAGGATCCCCGAAGGAAGGAGAAGCTGAAAACGAAAAGGAAGAGAAAGAAGAGAAACAAGCAACCACCAACCCCTGAACCACCACCACCATCACAACAACAACAACCCTCCCAATCCACCCTCCCAATCCACCCTCCCCATCGGAGACCCACAGCTCGAGCGCTTTTCAAGAGGATTCATGAGTTGCTTGTTAAGAGGTTGTTGGGTGAGAGGGATGGTGGTGGGTTGGTAGCTGGTTTTACTTCTTCTGATTCTACTTCTACTTCTACTTCTGCATCTTCTTCTGCTGAAACTGCCGAGACAGCCAGTGCGACTGGGACTAATACCAGAACCCAAACCCACCCTTCAACAACTATCCCAGAAAACCCGCAAAACACATCCAAAACCCATCTCCACAGATCCAACATTACGCCAACGAATCCGAGAATCCGCAGCAATCATGTTCCCCATCAACTGGCTTGTCACTGAAGAGTTTTTATTCGTGAAAGAAGTGGAGAAGGTGGGCAAGGAGATCGATGTGGTGTGTGAGAGGCTGGTTGAGGCGATTGAGAATTATGGTGCGTAGTAGGATGCTTTGGATAGGGGGGTTGCTTAGGTTTTATTTGCTTACATATATGTATGAAAGGGGTAACATGTGGATGGGATGGGATATGTGGATTTGGCATGGGAAGCTGGGCTTGTGGGTGGTACACTAGGTAGGTAGGCGGTATTTAAACTTGCACCGGGG
>AJFL01000512.1:0-13118 GCA_000467735.1 Rhytidhysteron rufulum CBS 306.38 | reverse complement strand
CCAAAGAAGAAACATCCAAAGAAGAAACATTAGAATCTTTTGCAATACGGAGACGACCCAAATGGGAAGGCCACGTCAAATTCTATCTCCAAGATTGCAACCCACGAGAACGTTGGCAAATCTTCAATGGCTTGGAGTATGAGATACCCTACCACCTTGGAGAAAGCATCCGAGAAATGGGCTATCGGCCTCATGTTGGAGCCTATGGAAATGATTGGAAGTACTGTATGTTTTTCCAACAATTCTTGAAACCTTGGATTGACCATGCATTTAGGGTCAGCCATGGGCATTGACACTGAAGGAAATTTCCTCGAAGCTGGCGGATATGGCATATGTGACTACGTGCCACTATGGGAAATCCAACGAAACATAGACGGCCGGTACTATCACGTCGACGACATCCAGAAACAGTCACCTATCGATAAAACGGCTATACAACGAAGCGTTTGGTCTGGTCACACGATTCCCTACTCTTTCGTCCCACCTTCAGAACCTCGATTTGAACTTGTGACCAGAGGTATTTCAGTGAACTGGGAACGCGTAGAGGAATGCCTTGGTGAATTATATTCTATACCCACGGATGGACGAATCCCGTTGGCATTTGAAAGAAATGAATTACGGATGAAAGTAACCACGGAGTTGAAGCGTTATCTGAAACGAGCTCGTAAAATGCTCAAGAATCTCCATGAACAAGGCGGTGCATTTTGGGTCGAAGACTTTGATACCCGAGGACGGTCAGGTAAATATTCATGGAATGATCGATATAAGAAACCTGATAGGGATATACCTGCTTATTGGAAAGCTGCTCGGCATGCTCGTCTTAAAGAAAATGACGGAATGCTGATTCGACCGTCTAAAGTTATGCCTGGAACCGAATTCAGCGTACATAGGACGCTTGAATCCTCTCATTCACAGGCTCACACATTTAAAGTACAAAGCCATAATTGGTACAGGCTTATTTACTGCGAGAATCTTTCATCTATCATGAATACGAAAAGCCGCATTGAGATGGACAAAACATGGACTAAACTTATTTATGGCTCTGGATGGAGACATCTAAAAGAATCAAGAGCGTACGAAGCTCTGAATTTACATATTTCATGTAACCGGAATCGCAGCCTAGGGAACCCATACGAGCTATCAGATTCCGAACCTAATGCATGGAAGCCTTTCCATATTACATGGTTTCAGATTATTAGTAAAAAGGAGGCAAAGGAGCTAGGCTCGTCTTGTTGGGACCGCGGACCACTATATGGTAGTAAAGATGGAGAATTATTGCAAGAAAGGGCTTTCACGCTTGCATTTGTACCTCAGCCTAATGCTCCTAAACGGAACACATTCGACTTTTGGACCATCCTTCTTCTCACTCCATCTCCTATGAACACTTTCTTGGAGCCACCCCCGACAAGTTTCATTCTACAGTTCATCTCACAGGGTCTGAAAATGGCCACTGATGCCTGGGGAAAGATTCGAAATCACCTTATCTCTATCCTCCAAGACCAGAACACTTTATTATACCCTCAAAAACATGACGACCTCTTATTCGAAGACGATATCTTTTCCCGCTCCCGCCTCTACTTCTGGGTAGTTGATAGCCTGGAGATATTCATAGATCAAATCGAAGGAACAATATCCGAATGGAGAAACTTCTGGAATTTCGGAGAAGAAGTTTTCCGTTTTCGTATCTTGGAGGAAGCTAAAGGATACGGAGAGAAGCAAAGGTTGCAATCATTTGAGAGAACGCTAGAGCATATTCAAAAGCATATTAGTGCCTTAGAAAGCTATCATTTGGAGTTTCAGTTATTTCGAGAGAAGACGGTTGCGTTGAGGGAAGGGGTGAGTGATCATGGTCATTGCGAAATATCTCTACTAACTCCTATTCCAGTTGTTTAATGCCAGTAGTGTTATTGAAAGTCGAGCAGCAACGAAGCTCGGAGAGAATGTTAGACTGCTCACTTACGTGAGTATCTTCTACCTTCCGATCGCTTTCTCTGCAGCCCTTTGGAGCGTCAACGAGAACTACAACCGATCAACATTCATTATAGCATCTATCTCAATTGCCGTAGGAACATATGTCGCCGTAGCTAATCTCAACAACGTTGTCTCAAGCATCAGAAAGTTATATCATCTAATCAAACATCCGATCATCAATCAGATGGATAATGATACGGATGAACAGTGGAAACGAAAGGCTCAAGGCTTTACGAGTTTTCGGATTGAAAGGGAGAGTGTGAAGCCTTCAGAATGGTATATTGCGATTTATCTTGGGCGGACGATTCTAAGGTTCTTGCCTTTTTGGAAAGCTCCTACGTCGATACGTCAATTGGCAGATTTAAATGAAAGTCTTTATGAGGAGAGCTGGGAATTGTCGGATTCGGATGACTCTGATGGCTCTGAGGGTGTCTCGAATTTGAATTCACGAAGATCGAATGTTCAGAGAGATGGTTCGACACACAGTTCAAGTGCAGAGCGGATTACAATTCACGATTCTCCATACGTACAGTCAACGTCGGGACGAAGAGAAGATCAGGCTACGATCCATCATCCGGAATCACTGCCTTCGGATCGCATAATACATGCGGATCAACAGGAGGTCGATATCGAGGCAATAGGAGCGTTTAACAGTCTTCCGATAAAGTAGCTAAATTATAATGTGTTGGCAATATCGTAAGGTTCATGGCCTTGTTTTCTCGCCAACGAGATACCAGCTCTTAGACTTACGTACGCCTCTCAATCACGAAAATGCACTCATTGGATTATCATTTATCTTAGTATCAAAAGTGTAATCTCATTCCGTTCAATCCAATATTGAGACTCTCGGTAACTTACCACCTGGCCAATTTGGGGCGCAACAGGGCGAGGGCGTGACAGGGCCAGGTGAATTGACAGGAGGGCGCTGGCTGTGCAAATTTATGTAACCGAGATTATCTACTTAAGGTCTCTCAACTCTTAAACATTCTCCATAAACCTCATCCTTTGGCCCCCTTTACCTTTTCTATGTTCTCGTATCCTTGTTCTCCACAGCATTTCTGTTATCTATAATTCTCAAACGCACTTCCTTAATATCGTACTGATACTCACCAGACGTCTTTACTACAATGTCTTTAAGTGATAAATCTATTACACATGACCCCTTCCAATATAACCCATCGGAAAATCTCTGGATTAACCTAGACGCCTTCTTCCATGAATACGATGTCATGGACTTCTCAAGTCAGGATGACTTAGCTGACGCTCTCACTGGATCGACGCATATCCCAGAAAGCCTACCAACGGAGACGTCAATTGAAGATCAAATGAACCAGTTTCCTGGAATCAATTGGAGCGAAACAAATGTCGATTCAACATTCAACGTTTGTTCTGACTCTGAATACCAACACGCCATCACTCAGCCAATCGTTCAAGCTCTTGGCATCCAGGATGCATCCCCAAATACTGGGGTCACATATGGCCTAAGACCTCCACCAACTAGACTTGTTCCCAGCGTACCGACGTCAATGCAGCTATTGTATCTTGGGTACGATATGAGCAGTGGATCGAATACGCCACTTCATGGGTGAGTTTTATTTCTATTCACCCTGGAGCTTAACGAGGGTTTCGCAGCATCTATGATCGAAGCAAGTTTCTATTATCCAATTTGTATACTCTTCTACTAACAGTAGAAAATACGGTATGTTTCAAGTCCAATCTCTAAAATCTATTAATCTTTAATCTAACAGGTTGGTGCAGAACATCACATTGGATTTTATCCACCATTCATTGGAAACATTTTCATTGCTTATGGGATCGATGTTAAGGACTGTATGTTTCCCATTTCCTTGGAACTTTCATTTCATTGCCCATTGGATGAAAATTCGACATCGTTGGGGGCTCTATACGATCTTATCTTCTTTGCAGGCAGATCACTCTGCAGGTTTTGGACCACTTGATACCCCTTACCTACATAGACGGAAGACCAAATACTAAAACGATTACCCATTTGGATGACTCCATGATTCCTCATTCCTTGAAAGTAGTTTCATTATCCATGGAATACACGAACTACAATATATTTGAATCTAAATGAACCAATTTAGGAGTTGGATCCCCTTGTTCGAATCTCACCGTTGCTAAGGAGCATGTGCCTATATTGATACTAACTAGGCTCTGTTATCGACCGTATTACCGTTTTTACTAGAATTGATCATATTTATCACTATGATAACATCAACTTACCGAGCTTTAGAAATAATCAAGTTTCTTTTAACCCCCTTTACTAAATGAATATTCCCTCCATGAACAACTTCATCAGTAGGTACATGCAAATCATATCGCAAGCTATTTTTCTTACTTTGACACATAGGTCCGCGGCGGTTCCTTGCGCAGAAAAACTCATCAACGAAGTCGGAAGTAACAGGAAGTTCGTTTGCCGTAACCACGCATGCGGCAACGCCACCTTAACACGTCATGCGGACCTCCGGCGTCATCACAATACCATTCATTCTACCATGAAGAACGAGTTTTGGTGTACGGATCTGGATTGTCAATATGGTAGAGGGCTAGGTGGAAGACCATTTCCAAGGAAGGGCAAGCGTGATGACCATGTTAGGAGAAGACATTCAAGGGGTATTCCACGGTGATTGGGGGAGAATTATTGATGAATAATTTGTATCACTTTGCTTTGCAATTATTGCGATGGCCAATATTTTGGGTGCATGTCATGATCTTTAGAACTAGCGTACTTCGTGAATTGAATGACCATTTCCTTCCCTTAAGCATGCAGAAAGCATTGATGTTCGGCACTTCTTCCTTTGATTATTTCCATGATCTTCGTCATGAGTTCATTTTCCATTGACCACATTCTTGGTTACCTTAGATACCTAATGTTGTGTTGACATGAAGATGGGATGACTTTTTCATGGCTGCATATCCAGCGGGGTGTGTAATGGATTTGCAACTATTTTGCGACGAATTTCCACTTGAGCGCAGTGAATATGTCTTGAGGAAGTTCTCATATGACGACTTGTACGGTTGCTATAGAGATCAGTTGCTATAGTCAGTCAGTGACGTTCACTTCTCGTCTTGTTTACTAGCCAAATTCGTCAACACCCGATGTTCTGCCGCTCGCCCTCAAACAAAGTTTCTCCCTCCCACCTTCAACTTTCTTCTTCACACATACCATGTCTTTAATTCTATCATCTACGATGTTGGAATTTCCTACTACTGTCACACCTTGCACCACCCCTCTTATCTCTTCTACTCCTCACGCTCTTAAGAGCATTCTCTGCCGCGGTGATGCGTCTCCAATCACCAAGGCTAAGAAAGCCCTTAGGAGAGTCCGCTTCAACGAAGAAGTTGAAGGTCAGTCCCGCAAACACCCCATCATGATCATAGTCATCACAAAGAAACACCTTGCTAACATCAATCCAGTCCGGGTTTTCGAGAGAGACCTCAGCGAGATGGAGGAGCTCGCAAACGCCTTTGACGAGTACTCCAGCCAATCACCAGTACTCCCCAAAGAGCCCTCCACTTTCGTTGAACCTGCGGGAGAGACCGCCGTTCCCACCGTTCCCACTGCCAATGCGGAAGCAGCCTCCCCTGCCGTCGTCCTTGCGGAGGAGCCTAAGATTGTCGCCATCCCGGAAGCCGTGCTGCCCGCCAACCCACCAGCAGCTTCGGAGCCAACCACCACCGCCCAACAGTCTTCCACTTGGGCCAAAGTCAAATCCGGCGCCACCTCTTGCTTCCGTGGCATCTATTCATGCCTTGTCCGACCTGCCGCCACTGCCATCCAGCAGCCCGCAGTTTGGCAAAGCGCCAGCGAGATCACTGCTCCAGTCGCCTGGTGCGCGGCAAACTGGATCCTTCGACCAGTTTGTTTCTTCTTGGACATCCTCGTCCCATACATCCTGATCGCTCTCACGGGTGATATCGTCAGCGCCATGCTTCCCACGCTCGACCAGGATCGCATTTACAAAATCAGACTCAACACTAGAGTCTTTTGTAAGATGTTCTGCCGAGGACATGCAACCCTTGGAGAAGATGCCTTCTTTGGCATCCGCAACTTGGTCCGTTCCGACTATTTTCCCCCACTCACCCTTACAACAAGCCCTTTGATTTGCTTGCTGAGAATTAGTACCGGTGTTCAGTTCCATGCTGCAGGGTTCGACTTCGTCCTAGGTGGTCCTCACATTCCGTATGGATAGAGGGGCTGGGTGTCGAAGAAGGCCAGGTAGTGTAAGTTGTTCACTTTGCGTACGGAGTTCGAAGCTTACGGTCATTGGGTTGAGATAAGCATGGTGGGCCTCTATCTCTGGGTTGGAGTTTTGTTGTTTGGGTGGGTGGTTTTATTTGGAACCATTGAACGTTGGTGGTAAGTTTGATCCAACATTCATCCTCTCTTTTCCTGTACTAACTCTCAATCATAAATGAGCGATACCGAACGGATACGGCCGGCCGGTCGACCCACCCCTTTCGACAACTGACCTCTGATGTCCTGTCTTGACCCTCCCCCCCCTTTTTTTTCCCCGACAATCGACCTCTGGTGTATCCTGGGACTTTGGACATATCAGCCTTTGTGGTGAACGTATTTGGACGAGGACCTCTGGACTCGCCATGAAATGGGATGGTGATTCAGCTTGTGGTCAGCATGATAATCGACCTCTGGTACTCAATGTGTGTCAGCTTGTGGTCTTAAAATCTTCCTGGAACACTTAGCAGTCAGCTTACCTTCTACACTTTGCTTCTTCCGAACATTTACTAACCGCGTTGGGTCCTGGGATCTCTTAGGGGTTTCGGTTTTGTTCGTTGGTTTGTGTATACGGTATGCTGTGGTTTATGTTTACTGATGTGGGTTTTGCATTTCGGAGTTTGGGTTTCATACGGCTGGCTTTTGGTTTTTTGTATGATACCCTGTATGATATGTTGTATGGTGTCCTGTATGATGTCCTATATGATGTCCTGTATGACATCCTGTACGATACCCTGTACGATATAATAACTCTTCTCTCTTCTCATCAACTATGCTGCTTCCTTGTCTTTCGGTGACAAATACTTTTGACCCCTATGGCATCGTCTGAGATTCTGATGCTCTGGAGTGAGAGTGAGGTATGAGACGTGAGGATTTAGGGACTGAGGAACTGAGGAAAGATGGGAAGTTGGTAGTAGGTGCAAGTGTTTGAATAAGGAATTATGTAGACTAGAATCAGGGTAGGGTTTCAAATGCCCTAGGACAAGGTGAAAGTGTATGCGGCATTCTCTATCCTTGCCATAGATATCCCAAAGGTGATGAGTTCACTGACCTATCGGCCTCTCCACCTCCCATCGTTACCACCCGCAGCCTTTCACCCTCTCATCTTCCTACTTCCTCTTTCCTATCCACCCCCTTAAAAACAACCCAAAACACCACCCCAGCCACCCCAACCAATCCCGCAAGTCCCAAATACAACCTCACCAACCCCGGATCCCTCGCAAGCGGACTCAACCCCACAGCCACCAAACTCCCCACGGCACTCATCCCCAAAAAAAGACTCATCACAAAACTCTTCATCGCAGCCGGAGCCTTCATATACGCATATTCCAGTCCCGTAATACTAGCCAGAATCTCCGAAATCGCAATGAAGATATACGAAGGTGCTTGCCAAGCGATATGAACCTCGTTTGGCTTGAAGCGGGAGGTGGGGGATGTGGTTCCGTCGGGGTTGGTGATGGTAATGGCAGCGGCGGGGCAAGAGGAGGGGGACGTGTAGCATGGGGGGGAGGAGTAGATTTTTTGTTGCACGAAGGCGGCGTAGAGCATTGCGAGGGAGGCGGTTAGGAAGCCGGCTGTTATTCGGGTTGTTGGGGTCAGGGGGGTTGAGAGGTTGTGTCGGAGGAGGCGGTAAAGACGGTCGAAGAGGGGGATTAGGAGGATTATTGTTAGGGGGTTTAGGTTTTGGAGGAGGTCGTTTGGGAGGTTGTGGAGTTGCATTTGACCGGCTGGGTTGTGGGATTAGATGCGATTTTCGGTTTGGGTGGTGGGTGAGGTGGTTACGTACCTTGGGATATGAAGTTATTCATCATTTGGGAATAAACGACCCAGTAGATGGGGAAGAAAGCAAAGACTTTACAGGCTTGAAGGGCGCGTTTCAGTTCATCGACGAAGGCATCGTCCCACGTGATGTTATGGTTTCTTTGACCTAGGAGATGCTGCACGGATGGTTTTGCGGCAGAAAGATGGAAGCGGTTTTTTATTGCTATCCAAAGGGCTCGGAAGCAATTCGCGATGACACCTCCTTGTGGTGGACGAATGACATAGCGTTTTTTGCCTGACACGAGGACGAAGAAACCGATAATAAACATGATTAACGGCAGGAGATAAGCACTCCAGAATCCGACGTGGAGTTCGAGGTTTGTGGTTGCTATTGCAGAAAGGGAACCGACGTTGATGCACATGTAGAAGATCATGTAGATTCGAGATACTGTGATGGAGGGGTCTACGATGACTCGTTCACCGGATTTGAGGAGCTTGATGAAGGGCTTGCTGGTTTGGTATTGCTCGGCGATCAAGGGGGATACGTTGGATTTGATACCACCGGTTCCTAGGCCGATGGTGAACATGGAGATGATGAGGCCCCAGAAGGCGAAACCGTGTTCGATTGAGGTGGGGAGGGAGGTGAGGAATAGGATTAGGATGCCGAACATGTAGATTATGGAGAAGTAGACGATCGTGTAGTATTTCCCCAAGTATTGATCCGCAATTATTGCACCTGTATTTATTAGTATTGAGTATATGGCGTACTTGATGGATGCTTACCAAATAAGGGAGTGAGATAGCACCAGAATTGAAAGAAGTTTGAAAGTGCTGTTGCACCAGATTGCTGCAAACCGATTGCGCCAGGGAGACCATTTGGATCATGCCTAGATCATTCGAGATTAGTGATGCTGATAAAAATGGAAGATACCCTTAGGTTGGAATCTTGTGTTGAGAAATAAATAAAAACGTGCACAAGGCGAGCCATTTTCGGTCAGGTAGATAGTGGTAAAATTCCAACAGCGCATTATGTCTATTGATGTTAAAAAGAGTATATGAGACATACCATTTGTTACTCATGTAGTTCTGAAAAGGCCCGCTAAGTCCATAATAGGCAAAGCGTTCACATAGTTCTACGATGGCGACCAAGAAAGCACTCCAGGGTAACCTGTCGGAGACCCTACGAAGGGTAGCATTTTCCCCTGCGGTAGGTTCATCACCATCTATGGAATGTCTGCTTGAGCTTGATAGAAACGCTTCATGTTCTTGAGGTTTGTCTGCGGTATCTAACTTTCTAAAAGCGGATTAGTTAACCATTCATCACATGCCAAGTACGTTTAGGATATGCAGGTCTTGGAGCGATCAGATGATGCATGTGTCGACGTAAGCACGCGATATCCTGGCTCGTCGCAGTATACGCAATAATGCCTAGAATAGGAATAAATGCTTGTACATATCGTACATGCATCAATATCTCACTTACAGTTCTTCATTTTCCAAACTCGATCGGCCAAAAGTAGTCAACTCAAGATTCGTGTCTTCGGTCTGCGCGACAGAAGAATAGGTGCCTCTCTCAGAATCTCTCCATGCTGAAGACATGACTCAGATAGACTAAGTTGTGGTCTTAGACTGCAACGGATTCTGTGGAGACTCCAGGTTTTCATTCAGGAGAGGCGTGGAGAAGGAGTTTGGTTGCAGTTTTTTTATGGAGCAGCCATGTGGACGATGTAGCGCGAAGGGTGGTAGTGAACGTTGCTGCAACACATACGAGAGATCATCTGGGTAGAGATGGATAAGAAGGATGGTGATGGATGTAGTCGCATTCAAGCGCACGCCTGGAGAGAGATGAAACGCAGCCTCCTACTGCCGCTAAACCTGATTAGGAATATCTGAATAGGGCCGTTGTGTTCCTTTGTTCCACTTTATTCTTCTAGAAGATTTTAGAGTTTGCTGAATAGAAAAAAGAAAAAAACGCAACATGCTGGCCGTACTCAGGCTTCCACTCCGGTTCGCTGTTCGCATAGCTGGTGGATGGAGAGGGTGGTGATGGATGGCTGCACAGACCGACGAGGGACGCGGTCAGCAAGAGGATGCCGATATAAGCCCGAATGCCCTCTTGTGGTCTTGTCCTCCCCCCAAGACCACGCCCAGCTGTGCGCCCTCCCCACGCTCTCTTCCCGCCCTCATGTCGTTCATTTGCCAATCACGGCCTGCCCGGTGGAGCTCCCCCAGCTGCAAAGCCTCCTCCGCATCCCCAAAGTCTCCACCCATCCTCGGACTTCCATCACCAGACACGAGAACGCCCAGAACTTCCGCTCCGGCCAAGCCATCCCTCCAAGCATTTTGTTCTCCACCATGATGTATGCGAAGACTTTCGTCCTCAGTATCTCACTTTTATTCCTGTTTAATCACGCATAATTCTCACCTCTCCAAGAAACCATCCTTGACGCTGGCCAACACGCCGGTCAAACGCTGAGAACGCGGACTGTGTTGGGTCTGGGAATAACTCTCGGGTTTGCCCCCAGTCAAATCATATAAAACCTCTTACTATGGGTCCTCAACCCGTTCTCTGCGTCAGAGGCTGCGGTCGCATCTTTTCTCCTTTGATTTTGTTGTTGTTGAGACATTTCACCCTGCTCTCTATCCACCATGCCCCCTCCAAAAGTTGATGTCGAGGCTGTCGACAGAGGTGAGCCCGAGAAGCGTCTTGGATCATCTGGAGACAGCTCGGAGCAATATGGCGCACAGTACAACGAGCATGCAGAGACCACTGAGCGCAAAGCCAGTGTAGCTGCTTTGTTGCGCAACCCCCTCGCGGGCATGACTGAACAGGCAGTCATTGCTGATGTCGATGCTTTTGTCGAGGAAAAAGGTCTCGTAGACCATCGCGATGCTTTCAGAAAGGGCGCCCTCATTGCGCGTGTTGGCCAACGTGAAGATGGTTTCGAGTACGTCAGTCAGCTCTCCGAGGACGAGAAGCACGTACTACGAAATGAAATCAACAATCGATGGAGTCATCCATTTATGTTGTACTTCCTCGTCGTTCTTTGCGCTGGTTCAGCTATCGTTCAGGGTATGGATCAAACAGCTGTGAATGGAGCTCAAGTATGCCATCTCCCATCACTGCGCCTATACAGCACCAAACCGCTAACCAATACAAGATCTTCTACTATGAAGAATTTGGCATTACCAACGAATGGCAGCAAGGTTTACTTAACGGAGCACCTTATCTCTGCTCCGCTTTGATTGGATGTTGGACCAATGCGCCTCTCAACAAGCTCTTCGGACGACGTGGTACCATCTTTATTTCATGCTTCATCTCCTTTGTTACTGGATTTTGGATGGCAGCTGCAGACAGGTAAGAAACTCCAACCGATCCAAAAACTTCACAAATCTAACAAGGATATAATAGTTGGTACAACCTTCTCATCGCACGTTTCGCTTTGGGTTTCGCTGTCGGCGCAAAGTCTAGCACAACTCCTGTATATGCTGCTGAATCCGCGCCAAAGACAATTCGAGGTGCATTGACAATGATGTGGCAAATGTGGACAGCCTTTGGAATCATGTTGGGTTTCGTCGTTTCCGTCGCGTTCGAGCATGTAACTTTCCTTGGAGAGACCTCTCCTTGGAGATGGATGCTGGCCTCTACTTCGATCCCACCCTTCCTCGTCATGATTCAAGTATATCTTTGCCCAGAAAGTCCTCGTTGGTAAGTAGTCAAACGAATTTTCAATGTTCATAGCTAATGTATCATAGGTACATGGAGAAGGGCAAATTCGCGCAAGCATTCCACTCCCTCAAGAGACTTCGAAAGCATGAGATTCAAGCTGCCCGAGACATGTACTACGCATACAAACTTCTGGAGATCGAGGCCCATGAGAGAGAAGGCAAGAATCTTCTCAAGGAATTCTTCAGTGTACGACGCAACAGGAAGGCGGCTCAATCCAGTTTCTTCGTCATGTTTATGCAACAATTCTGTGGAGTCAACGTCATCGCATACTACAGTAAGAGCACCACTTCCAGAAATAAGTTTCTAATCTAACCCAATTTATAGGCACTCAAATCTTCATTGATGCGGGTTTCAGTCGGTCCAAGGCACTATTGGTCTCCTTCGGCACTGGCGTAACGAACTGGCTCTTCGCTATCCCAGCCATCTACACAATCGATACCTTCGGCCGGCGCAACCTCCTCCTAACCACATTTCCTTTAATGGGTATCTTCCTTTTCTTCGCCGGTTTCTCTTTCTACATCCCCAACGATGCAGACGGCCAACCGTCCGATGCCCGAGTCGGCTGTGTAGCTGCAGCCATCTTCTTGTTCATGATTGTGTACTCTCCAGGTGAAGGACCCGTACCATTCACTTACAGTGCCGAGGCTTTCCCACTTTATATTCGCGATTACGGCATGTCATTCGCCACTGCCACCACATGGGGCTTCAACTTCATCCTTAGTTTGACCTGGCCACCTCTTGTGCGAGCCTTTACACCGCAAGGGGCGTTTGGCTGGTATGCGGCGTGGAATTTCTTCGGATGGATATTCTGTTATTTCTTCTTACCTGAAACAAAGGTATGTACCCCCATGCGTCATTCTTCTCAAAGCAGTATACTAATTCTCTATAGAACCTCACCCTCGAAGAACTTGACACGGTGTTTACACTATCCAACCGGGAGCATGCGAAGTACTACACCGAGAGACTTCCATGGTACATGAACAAGTATCTCTTCCGTAGAGATGTTCCACCTATGGCACCTTTGTACCAATTCCATGACGACAAGGTTGCTGCTGGTGGCGATGCTCATAATGGTCACAATGGACTTCAAAACGGTCACCACAACGGCCATGTGGGTAAAGAGGAGGTTGTAGGGTGATTTGTTGAAGGGTGTGGTGTCTATTGTATGAAGGGATGGAAGATATGAGAGAATGAACAGATGAAACCCCAGGTCTTGAGTCTAGGATAAGGTTGAGGAAGTTTTGACACCATGTAGGAGGAACTGTCTATCGTTTATAACACTGAATTAAAGTAGTACCATGAGTTATGTAAGCAGAGTACTTAGATTTCTTCAATGTAGATTCTTTATGCTATCCATATTACTTCGCAGTATAGAGGTGCCTTTCAAAAGTATCCGGG
>AJFL01000511.1:0-15942 GCA_000467735.1 Rhytidhysteron rufulum CBS 306.38 | reverse complement strand
GGGGGAAGGGGGAGGACTTACGGGAGAGGAGGGCGAGTTTGGTGAGAGGTGCCATTTTGGGGGTGTGTGGTCTTGGATGGATGGATGGTAGGTAAGTTAAGTAAGAATGAGAGTATTGAATAAGTTTATTCTTGAATATAAGGACCGGCCGGGCACTTCACTAGGAAGGCAGAAAGTAATATCAAATCAACAAGTCTAAAGAAAGAAAAGAAGATCAAAGAACAAAGCTCGAACCGTTCAAGCCAGGAAGTGAACAAGATCTCAACGATGCAGATAGATACCTCAATAAACGAGAACCCACCACTTACTTATAACCCTCCCACAGTCCATCTCATCATAGGGGAAAGGAAATAGAAACAAAGGGTCACCGTATTGAAGTGGAACATGCTCATACACCTATACCGGGTAGGGGTCCTCGTTTGATGCCTCGTCTCAGATGTCACCGGGGCGCGTCGAAGGCATTTTCCGAGCGAGTGAGCGCCACACACATACTCATATCCAATAGGGTCCAGGGAGGTTGAAATCGCACTCTACGGACTTTGGATGGGCGGATGTGACGTTGTATTGGAAGGATTTTGGGCTGCAAGATGTACATGTACATATAGTTGGTGAGGCGGGTGGTGTTTTTGGATGGGGCTGATTGGGGGGTTTGAGATGAATGTTGGGAAGATAGCTGTATCTAGTTGAGGTTGTGGAAGAGTGATTTTGTGGGAGTTGTAGAAAGGATTCTGTTTATTCATGTTTAGTTTCTTCCTTTCGACTTACTCTCGGTAGGAATACCCGCGGGCACGAGTCACGATGGATGCGATGAGATGCCATGGATGCAGTTAATCACATCCTCAAGGGATGGATAAGGTTGCTCGCAAGGAAGGTTAAAGTTTGCGGGGTTTAGCCACGACCAGTTTAGCCCAACACCTCCAACCGGTTCCTGCCAAGCACCTTTGGTCCGTGCACACAAATCCTCATCATCATCATTCCCCCATCTCCTTCATCATCGGACTTCCGTAACACAAGATCTAAGCCTTCCTAGTCTCGCCTGTATCTCAATTCCCCGCGTATACGCTCACGACCTTCCATTCAGAGCTACCAGACGAACATAAGATCATCTCAGTTCAAACGTTCGAAAACTCCGGAATAGCATCGCCAAACCCCTGGTTTCAGAAGCCCGACGCCAGGAGTAGCAAATCTGTCGCGAACTTACATAACCGGCAATTTGGCTCTGCCTGTTTCTTATGCATCTACTTCTCTCCGCTTTCCTGCATTAAGGCCTCATCATGCGTTCTGTGAAGTTTCTTTTTTGATCGATGCTATCATCTGGATTGCTGCTTATGTTTGCTGATGGCGGCGTTTAGTAAAACCGAGTTTAGAAGGAGGTGTTGTGTGTTCCAGAAGATCTACGAGGTTGCATCTGTGAGGAAGGTCATTCGTTACTTCGTCATTGACACCTCGTTCGGAATACTCAATTTCCGTGGGCACAGTGAGCTGGTGCTTCAGGCGAAGGTTGCGGAGGACGCTTCGTGAAATGCTGTTGGTTGTCATACTATTTTCGTGTTGGAGACGTATCGTCGTTTGGGTTTGGTCTGCATATACGGAGTACATAGGTGGTATATAGGTACTTGCGGTTACCATAGGTAATCTGCTATCCTTCCCTCTACAGAAGGACCAAAGCAAAGTTCTTACGAGCTCTCAAATATCCATGGATGTCTTGCACTCACATAGCTAAACTGCAGGGTGGCAAATAAGAAGGCGGAAATTAATCAGGCAGTTGGTACCTCGCGGCCTGATTGATTTCCACCTTTCTATTTGCCACTTTGAAGTATAGCTATGTGAGTACAAGACATCCCTAGGGTGAAGACGTGTATGCGTGTTGGAGTGTATTGGAGTACTGGGGTGTTCTCAATACGTAAACGGTGGGGGAAGCGTAATGCATGTCGATAATAGAATATCTCTAGCTCATGTCGTGTCTGAGCCAAATGCCAATATTTACTCTTGTGTTCCTCGAAGGGCGTTGTTACGTCTTCCACATCGTGTTTACTAGTCTTTGTCACCAAGTTGTTCTAGGGAACTTCAGTGATCGTCAATTACAATCATATAGATATCTTTGAAGCGGTGTAGGTTCTTGTTCCCTTCCTCATCCTACCAAACGCATACCAATAGAGTCATTGCAGAACCTGTCCCTTTCGAACGACGTTTCCATATACACAGAGCAAAGCTTTGCAGCCCTATACACGTTCCGGCTCGGAGGTATTGGCCAACGAACCCAACCAATCATACACCCTCCCCGCAATTTCCAAATTATTCTTCTCCATAAAAAGCATATGCCCATTCCCCCGAATGCCAGCTTCCGGCAGATTCAAAAACGTCGTGTTAACCCCCGCCTGTTGCAAATACCTCGCAGTACAATAATCATAAGGAGCATGAAAGCTAGCTTCAGACGTCACAAAAAGCACTGGAACACGAGAAAGATTCTTGAGTTTCTTGACCGGCTCGGCTTGTAGTAAACATTCAGTATGGTTCGCATCAATCGGTGGAATAGTGATTGTAGATAGGGCCGAGGCATTGGGTCCAGCGGAAGGTTCGTAGATGACTTCTAAGGCGGTTATACCCCACGTTCTGTCCCGACCCGTGAAAGGAAACCTGTTTTCGAATGGTGGGCCTGACGGTTCAATCGCTATGATACCCTTGGTGAGGTCCGATCGTGCGTCGCCAATCCTCCACCCATACGGTCCAGACTGACTATGTGTAACCAGGAACGTAGCGCCTATCCGATCAAGAAGCGCCGTATATGCCTTTGCATTGTTTCTCTCACTGCGCACAATATCAGGCTCAAATTGTACCTGCGACCCAGCGAACGCATCGAATATCTCGTCTCCCACTCTTCCTGAACCAGGCCATTGTGTATGCAAGTATGCTTGGGGCCAAAGCTTGAAGTCGGCAGGAGCGGTAAACCGATTCTCGATTATATCGATGGGGGTGTAGAACATGGTACCGGAGCCTGGAAGCCAGGGTGAGCGACCGCGTTCGGGTTGGTCGGTTAGGTAGACGGTATAGCCTTTGGAGAGGAAGTACGATGCCCAGCCCTCGCGACCATCGGGCGTTTGGAGGAAGTTCTATAGAACGCATTATGAAATGGTGGTAGCGAGTAATGTGCTCAGCGCAACGTACCGTTCCTGTTTGCCCGCCGCCTGCGATAAAAACGATTGGGTAGGGTTGAGAGACGATCGGTGGAATCACTTTCTCGACGTAGATCTGGCCGATCATGTATTGGTTCGTGACATTATTGGTCTGTAGAGATCAGACAAGGAGGAATCAAAAGCCACGCCTGCTGTCATACCGTGACATTCACGTATTCCCCGCCGACGTAGAAGTACTCCCGCGATGCTGGGGTTTCGTGGGTGCTCCGGCGGAAGATACGATGCGATGGCACTATCCCGGAAGTGATCCCTAGCAGACACACTGCAAGCGACTGTAATGAGTTCATGGTGGTAGTGAGGAGTACGTTGAAGCATCGTTGCTGATTCAGGATGCTGCAGCTCATGACAAAGGAAGGTTCGACCGGGGTAGATGCGCAGAAACGCGTGAGCGATCGGCGTAGTTGTCAGCGCAATGCAGCATGGCTTGGTACAGCATGGTTGTCCAGTAAATTGATCTCGGGGGTGTCCGGGTCGTGAACAAGCTTGATTGCTTTCCCAAGATGAAGTCCGAAATTCATCAAGTGGATGACTAAGCATGTCCCTCGCAGACGGTGGACGGGAACGGGAATGGCTTGTGCTCAAGCTCTCATTTATCTGGTCCTATCTTATCAACAGCACGACCCCACCTCCAAAAAAGAAGAAGTAAACATCGGGATCTATCATTCCACAGCATGCATACTAAACTACTCATATTGAGTATCACAACACCCAAAGTCGACAGGGACTCAATAAATGCAGCTACCGTGCTGCAGTGTTCCTCGAAAAAGGCGGAGAATGCCTTAAGAGAAGGTTGGTAATAGCTGCCTGAAAAACAACAACTTCTCAAGATGTTAATAACATTTGCTTTCCAGAAAGACGGTATCAGGCTGTATCCTTTACTGGAGGAAAGAGCATGTTATATCTAAACCTATCCTATCTTCATCACAGCACTCTCACATTTTACATGTCAAGTATGAAAGAGAATTAGCCCGAGCATCTCCCCCCACGTAGCACTTAGGCATTACTTCTTCCGTAACACCTATACATCCTCCCCTCAGAGTCACAGCAGCAACCGAAATATCGTTTGTGTAAGCTTAGGCGACGAAAGTCGTTTCATCGTTTCGTCACTAAGAGTACAAAACGATCCTACCCCACAATTACGGGATCCAAAACTCCGCAACCACCGTTACACGAAGCGTTCCCAAAGTTATAAATAAACCGAGGAAGAAATTATGTGTTTAGGTTGGATTCAGATATCGTTTTCTGAGGTTTCTGCTTGTTTATCGTATTGAATTCGGGGTGAGAGGTACCTTTCGCTGTGAAGCTTTGCTGGTTTGCCCTACCTTGAACCTAGAGGGTAATAAAACTTACCACGACAACCTTCAACCATCCCTTACCGGTCGATTCCCACCCACCTTCAAAGATGTGGGGAAAGCAGGAGAAGCAGGAGAAGCTCCAGCTCCCTCCGCTACGACCCCCAAATAAATTATTCATCATTGCAAAAGCAATCCTAAGCAGCGTCTTCATCATCCTCCTCATCACTGCCTCATACATAAAGATGGGATACCGACTATCTCACCCTCTACCCGACTCCCTAACCTTCGGGCCCACAGCTCACAGCCAATGCCCGCAAGTCTCCCCCCTCTACCCCAAAACTAGCACCTCCTCGCTCAGGGCCATGGATGAATATTTCTTAAGCCAGGAATTCCGGAATTAATCTATAGAGCGCCTGTCCCGCATGGTTCAAATCCCCAGCGTCGTCTACGACGTGTACAGAACCGTTAACCTCCGTGATGATCGATGGGAGGTCTTCCAGGAGATACACAAGGAACTAGAAAAGTCATTCCCCCGTATTCACGCGGACATGCTGGTCGATAAGGTCAATTCGTACGGCTTGCTATATACCTGGAAGGGCAGCGATCCCTCCCTGAAACCCCTGTTGCTGATGGCTCATCAAGACGTCGTCCCTGTTGAAAATGAGACTCTCGATGAGTGGGAACATCCTCCCTATGCTGCCTACTCCGATAACGAGTTCGTATGGGGTCGTGGGAGCTACGATGACAAAAGCAACCTTATCGCCATGATGGAATCCGTCGAATATCTCCTCGACGCTGGTTTCTACCCCCGTCGTTCAATTATCCTCTCCTTCGGCTTTGATGAGGAAATCGGCGGTTCCCAGGGCTCTAAGCAGATATCAGATTACCTGGAATCCCAATACGGGAATAATGCTTTTGGTGCTATCGTGGATGAGGGGTCTGGAGTGGCTGGGTTTTGGGGGACCGCTTTCGGTTTGCCTGGTGTGACTGAAAAAGGGTATATGGATATAGAGATTGTGGTTCGTGCGCCTGGGGGTCACTCGAGTGTTCCGCCAGATCATACCGGGATAGGTATACTGAGCGAGATTATTGCCGAATTGGAGGATAATCCATACGAGCCGCATTTTCATGATGAGAACCCGCTCCTAGGACTACTGTGGTGTGGAAAGGAACATGCTAGGCGCCTCCCGAGGAACATAGGAAGGCTATTGGAATGGGGGCGAAACAAGTGAGTCGGTTGCATCACATGAGAACACCTGCGATGGTATCTGATTAGTGTCTTGCCCGGAAGCAGGGACGAGCTGGCTTACGCAGTCGCAACCCAGATCCCGGAGTTCAAGTACCTCTTCACCACTTCCCAATCTGTGGATACCATCTGCGGTGGCATCAAAATTAACGCACTACCCGAGGTCGTTACCGCAACGATAAACCACCGTATCAATATTGGGGATCACCCTTCTGAATTGAAAAGGAGGATCACGTCGCTGGTCGGTCCAATTGCAAAGAAATACGATTTGACTATCCACGCCTTTTCCGATGACGAGGAAAACCCCCCTCACTCAATCACCCTCCGCTCAGTCGATAATTATGAATTGGAACCAGCACCTGTGACTCCCACTTCCATTTCCAAAAATACACCCTACAAAATTCTCTCCGGGACGACGAAGGCGTTATATGGAGATAATGTTATTATGGCGCCAGGGATTTCGACGATGAATACTGATACACGGCACTTCTGGAACCTATCCAAGTGGATTTTCAGGTTCAATCCCGGATGGGATCCAGAAGAGGACGATTTTCAAGATTATACCCGTACGGTTAATGAAAGGGTGTCAATAAAGAGTCATACTCAGGCTGTTAGGTGGTACAGTTTGTATATTAGGAATATGGATGAGGCAGATTTGGTGTATTGAGTTGGAGAGTTGATTGATAATGACACATAACGTTGGTGAAAATTGGAAAGGAAAATGAAAAGGAATCAAATCGTGCTTCCGCGTGAGGAGTAAGGACGGTATTGGAGTGGAGTTTGAAAGGTCCATTCAGAATGTAGATGGATTTCTTTTCCTAAAAAGTTGTTCGAAACGAGTAAACCATGAGGCATTTCGAGATGATAGAGGTGCGCCAAGGAGGATTGTTGGATGGGGCCAAATCTGCATTAGTGTATCAGGTACGTTGGAAATGACAAGGGCTTGTAGGTGTACGGTGTTATTAATAAAACCGAGAAGGAATGTTAGCAGAGCCTACTGTCTCCATAAGGTTCATTCTCCATAATATTTTGGCGGAATGAGAGAAAGTAGAAGAGAAGATATTCTGACATCGGTGAAGCCGAGATGATAGCTGGGACGTCCAGAAGCCCAACCTTGTCTCTTGGTATCGAATTCTGATATGGTAAAAAGAAGCACGAACAAGTTATTAGGCGACCGGAGCACGTGCGGAGGTACCTAGGTAATTGTCGAGGTTGACACGGGATTACTTTTACGGAATACCCTATTCACCACTGAGTCCGAGGCCGGATAGGATAATGTAGTGAGGAAATCAAGTATGGAGCGTCTTGTAGGCACTAAGCTTACAACTTACACGAGGAGTGGGCTGTTGTGCTCAACCCCTCCAGCTTGGCTGTGGAGGGTACAGGGTCTTGGGCAGCCGGCGAACCCTTTCAAAGTGTATCTCCGCACGATTGATCGGGCTCAGGCGTGGTGCATGGTCTGAGCATGGTCCCGTGCCTGGGCGTTGTAGAGGGCAAAGGCAGCAAAGGCGAAAAAAAAATCTTTGCTGGAGTGGGGACAGTGGACAGAGCGTCAGCGACGATGGAAGAGACGATGACAAAGGCTATGGGAGTAGTTGGACATGGTAGGAACAAGCGCGCAATCAGATTTGTTGGAAGGGGATTTGTTCAGAGACCGTGGCAATGGATAGATCGATCTGAGATTGTTTGTTGAGGTTTCATAAGCCGTTGCTAGCCCGCTTTCGCGATGTTTCTCGACCTGTATCGTTCGATGGATGGGTGCCCAGCGAAGAGAAGCTGACGGCAGCGATGTTACCACGGACGGAGGAGCAGAAGGTGACCAGAGTGGAGGACAATCATCAAGAACATTGACAACGTTGAAGTTGGTGGATGCGATGGATGGCACGAATGTTGGAAGGATGAATAGGATGGGTGAATGGGATGGCAATCAGCAGCAAAAGCCGCAAAGCTCGAGCTCGTCATCGGAACTCGGAATGTTAGCGAGTGTTGTGCCCGTCGCCCACACTAGCCTCATCCAGCGTAAGATCGGTGGTCGCACGTGAGTTAATCGTCGCGCCTTACGTCAAGCTCCCGGAGCGATGGCTGCAATCCTCTAGCACGTCCATTGCGGCAACGGCTTGGCGGCCATCGCACGCCTTTCACTTGATGAACTTCCTCTCCATGCAGGCCATGCGACATAATGCGACATAATGGACCCTCTCCAATCCTTGGTTCTTTATCCATCCCTGGCCTTGTGTCATACGACAGCCATTGCTCGTCGCTGCTAATAAACACTATCCTCCGCCCTCAATTCCATCCCAAGGGAAAGCTACAGAGTTCTGTTCACTCCGTCAGCCTCTTCTCAGCGCTTGCTTGCTTGTTTCTTTTTTGTCTATCCCTTCCCCCAGCAGCAGATACGAATAACGCACCGCTCTGTCATCCTTTCTCGCAAAGCATTCTTCCCAGCGTGCTCTTGTGATCCTCGCTAGGTGACTCTCGACCGAATCGACCCTCACGCTGCTTCGCCAACTCCCCCGAGCGACTCTATTCTTTCAGCAATCCGAGCGACTATTTGCCAAAGCAATTCCTTTGCCCTAGCAACCTTGAGCCATTGCGACTATACTCTGTTATCGACAACTACCTCACGCGACAACGCTCGGCCTGAAGCGACAACCCTCTCCGACCTTACGCGACATTTCTATGCCCTGCGCCAATTCGACCGTCTAAGTGATTCGCCAACATGCCTTTCTTCGTGAACCCCTTCGCGAAACACGATGTCTCCGAGTTCCCTGGCGTCCTAGTCCCATTGCAACAAGTCTCCCATAGCGGCCGTCGCACCAGCACCTCCAAAGAAGCCGGTGAAAAGGGAAATGATAGTGATTCGAATGCAGATGGACTGACCATTGAAGCTCTTAGAGCAGAGGTAGACGAAGATTTGGCTTCTGCTGGACTCGACTCTGCCTATGACCGTACGTTCATATGCGGGTCACACGACCTAGCCAAGTCTTCTTTGTTCCCTTCTTCCGTGTGATGATGAGGTAAGATGTCTTGGAAATCCGGGGGCTGACTGTTGTAGGCAAATCAAAGGTAATCAACAAGGCTATTCAAGATATCGGCATGGGCAAGTACCAATGGCAGCTCTTCGTACGTTGAGACCATGATTAAGCCAGTGCGCGCAGCCTTGTTAACTTTCGCATAGATCCTGTGCGGCTTTGGCTGGTTAGCAGACAAGTACGTACTTCCCTCCTAATACTAATAGATCGTTGCTTACCGATATGCAGTTTGTGGCTCCAAGTACGTTGTGATGCTGATTTAAGATGGTGGTCCTGCGACGGTACTAACCAACCGTGGCATAGGGTGTCGCCCTCACACTACCTCAACTCGCCGTGGAATTTGGAGTAAGTAGCACTGAGATCAGATACACTACTCTCGCCCTCTTCACCGGTCTTTGCATTGGCGCTGCATTCTGGGGTATCGCCTCGGATGTCATCGGTCGACGCCTTGCATTCAACTGCACTCTTTTCCTCGCCGGTGTCTTCGGTTTGGCTGCCGGAGGAGGCCCGAACTGGACGGGAACTGCTGGACTGTACGCATGCATTGGTATTGGCATCGGAGGCAACCTCCCCGTGGACGGCGCTCTCTTCTTGGAGTTTTTGCCTTTCGCCTCAGGCAACCTACTCACATTGTTATCCGTCTGGTGGCCAGTCGGTAATCTTATTTCATCATTGGGTATGTGTGATCGATAAACATTATACAAGTGTGTGCTAACATGTTTCAGTCGCCTGGGGTTTTATTCCTAACTACTCTTGCGCCGAAGACGCTAAGGTTTGCCCACGTAGCGAGAACGAGGGGTGGAGATATCTAGTTTTGACTCTTGGAGCTATCACCTTTGTCATGGCAAGTACTTTTTCTTTCCCTGATCTACTATCTCTCTAATTCTCCAATAGTTCATCTGCCGCTTCTTCCTCTTCCATCTCTTCGAATCTCCTAAGTTCCTTCTTTCCCGAGGCCGCCAAGCCGAAGCTGTAGCTGTGGTCCATGCTATCGCATACCACAACAAGGCCAAGACCTGGCTAACTGAGCAAATCCTCAATGAGATTGGAGGAGACCCAGACGTCACGCATGATGACAAGCTCAGCACTATGGAAATTGTCAGGCGCTCCCTCTCCAAGTTCTCCACTGAGCGCATCGGCCCCTTATTTAGCTCCAAGAAACTTGCATTTAGCACCATCCTGATTTGGTTTCAATGGACCACCATCGGCATGGTACGTAGAATACGAGGTACACGCGGAATGTCAAGTTTTGGACACCCATGTCGAGCTAAAGCTCCATATGTTGATGTTCAAGGCGAATTCCTACGGTACTAAAATCCTTGATTTTTGAGCTTTGCTAATCATATTTTCATTCTAGGCCTACCCACTTTTCAACGCATTCCTTCCACAATACTTGGCCAACTCAGGAACCGATCAACCCACCGAGACAGCTATCGTCTACCGCAACTACGCCATCACCTCCATCGTTGGAGTTCCCGGCTCAATCCTCGCCTGCTATACCGTCGAAATCCCCTACGTCGGCCGCAAAGGTACCATGGCCATCTCCACCCTCATCACCGGCATATTCGTCTTCTGCTTCACCCTCTCCTCGGATCCAGACTTCCAGCTTACGTTTACATCCCTTGAGGCCTTCTTCCAGAACATCATGTACGGTGTGCTATTCGCATACACACCTGAGGTCTTCCCTGCCCCGAACCGTGGCACCGGCTCTGGTATCTCGAGCTTCTTGAACCGTGTCGCTGGATTGTGTGCACCTATTGTAGCCATCAAGGCCGGTGATGCGAACCCCAAGGCTCCCATCTATGCCTGTGGTGGCTTGTTCATTGCCGCTTTCCTCAGTATGTTGGCATTGCCAATCGAGACACGGGGAAAGCAGACTTTGTAAGATGCTATCACTTGCTCTCCAAGCTCCAAATATTCTCGAGAAATGGTATAGGGGTATATTAACAGGAATACCCCCATTAAAAGTAAATATCGACGCGCTTTTATTTCTTTTGGGATGATACCAAAGTATTTATTACATTACTACACTGCACGGTGGTGTTGTTGGATAACTTACGACGTTCACGGCCAGTACATAGATTATGCCGTTACGTCAATTAGGTGGAGGCTATTTGTGTTTTTAGTTTTTTCACGCTGTATATCATTCATGTCATTCGTATGATAGGTAGAATCAACCAGGCATTACTCTACAGATTGATTTCCTTTTGGTGTTTAGTCATTCGTTTAGTCCAAGCTGTGTGCTAAACCCCTCTTTAATAAAACCCCACATGATCGATGACAAAACACCAAAAGGATTGATTATTTTTGGCTTTTTTATGCATGAATCTCTCGCATGATATATCATTAAAGATTCTTTGCTCGGAGGATCTTGGGAATGCGGCTTGTTTGTTTGCTATCTATATCTTCCCTAGAACATTCTATCCGTAACCTCATATCTAAAACGTCCTCGGGATACAATGGTATTTTGATCTATTACAAACCTACTCTTACGTAATCCCCATCCATCTTCGTACCTCATATCACGCCAACGATATCCAATACTACTTACTTTTAGCTCTTATCCTTTTCTTAACTTATCGCCGGTGCGTAGATCTGTTCTTGATCCTACATTTCCCTTCATAATAAGTTATATTATATAAACTTCCGTACTTACCTCGTAACCTAAACAAACCCATACATACACCATCTCCCTCCACACATCCTCGCTCGGAAATGATCGTCAGAGGGATGCTTAAGTGGGGTTTATGTTTAGGAGTGAGCGTCGTTTTGGATGCGGTGTGGTGCCTAGCTGAGGTCATATCTTGGACATTGACTGCGTGACTTGGATGTTGTGGTGTTTAATTTGGGTGGTGATGTGTGGGAGAAGAGAGGATGTGGTTAAGGGTTAAGCGTAGTGGGTGGTGACGAGAGGAATGGGTTAGGGTGGTGGTGGAGTAGGTCATAAGAGAGCGCTGGGAGCTTCGATGGTTGAATTCATGCCAGTTTGAGAAAACTTTTGGATGTCTGAAGACAATTGGAAAGGTTCTTGAGGATGGTGTTGGTGGTGCTGCTTTGAGTTTGTACCTGGGGACGTGGAAGTGCGTGTGGCCTGAAGTGAGCGAGCACTCAGTGGCTGGATGATGCTAACGGGTAAAAGGGACGTGGATTTTTCTGTTTACTTTTCAAGTTCGTTTGAGATATTAGTAAGTTCTTAAAAAGGGGGGGGGATTGTGCTTTAGCTTGCGCTGTTGTTATTGTTGTTGGGGCATCGAGGTAGGTTTGAAGGCCGCGCTTCATGAACGTGGTACGCGTAAAGTGAAGAAACAGATAAGCACAACACAATAAATAGACTCAACAAGGTAACCAGAAGCAAAACAAATGATCAAACTGTCTAACCAAGACCTAGCCCACTCCTAAACATTCCAGAGAGACGCGTAAAAACAGATCCTGGAGATCTAGATAATAAAAGACAAAAAATAAAAACAAAGAAAATCGAGCAAAAAACCATTTCTCCCCCTGTCCTCAAGATAGAACGGGGATCGAACTTGGGGAAAACCGTCGAGTGCCATGGTGCCGCTTCTAAACTCGCCACTAGATAAATCTTGTGAACTGTCTTAGGTCATTCCTAACTGGCCGCTGCTCTTGTTTTCATTGGTGGGTAGGGAAATCTGAAGTAATTATATACGGGAACTAGAAGAGCGCTTTGTTGATTTTGGAGTTGTTTTGTGAGCGACTATACGTTGGGGTTGCTATGTTGGTGAGGGTGGTTGCTTTGGCTGAGCTTTACTGACTACTTTTTTTGACGTGTATTTTGATGGGCGTGTTGAGTCAGACGTACTTTGTACGCGTTTATTGCGCGTTGATCCTAGTGTTTGCGGTGAAGATATATCTCACCGCGTTTCTCACAGCGGACATTCACCTTCTCTTGATTTAACCTCAAGCAAACCTTTTTTCCGACTAAAGACATTCCAGTCAAAACCCGCGCCGTTTCTTCCAATACTATCTATACAGAAATTGAAATTCCATTGTCCTCCAGCTAAGTACCTCCATCATTTTCTTTAGAGTTGATGCTCATCATCTATTTAGCTAGTTTATATCAAGCGGTGAACCTTCCTTGAACTTCCTCTATTATTCTTCATTGTTAGCGAACATTCCATGAAAGGCCAACGACTCACAATTCACAATTCACAATTTTTATTTTTCAGCTTGGTGTTTCAGATGTAGACAGTCACTCTTTCGCGGAAATCGGAGAAACACGTCCGCCTAACATAGAAAGTGAATAACGCACATTCACCTACGAAACATCAATGACTAATCATGTGGACTCACAATGAGTTTTCCAATATCTGTTCCTAATATAAAACCTAACCCGCCCCCGTTGTTTAATTCTTTCTCCGTATCTTTTCCATCCCGCTCCCACCCTTCTACCAACCCGATTTCCACCATGGCGTATCCGAACAACGCCACCGGCCAACAGGCCCGCTTTCAAAATCATCCAGAACCCTGGACCATCAAAGAAATCCAAGAAGCTATGAACACCGGCAAAATGACCCGCAAAGAGATGATGGGGTTGTCAATCGAACAGGTGGTGCCCGAGGATCAGGATGTTTTTGAAGCATGTCGAGTTTTATTGTCTTTCAAGGACGCCCCAGATGATAATGCTCCTAAACACAATGGCCCCAAGCCCGATACCCGTTATTGGACTTTGGCTCACATCAATTACGCCATGGAAAGCAACTTCATTGATTACACCGACATCATGTATTTTCCGCTTGAGAAGATTGCTCCCACTGAACGCGATAGGTTCGAAGAAGCTAGGCTGCTGTTGTCTCTCAGTTTGCCGGGCCAATTCCGTCAAGTTACTACCACTGTACAGTCGCTCAAACGTGTGCCTGCTCAAGAGGATCCAGGAGCTTGGGGCCGAAAACTTGATTCGGGTTCTCATCCTGTTCCTCCGCAAGGTCCTGCTGATCGTTCTGTTGCAGCTTCTCCTCAGCAGCAGCAGCATGAATCTCCCCACGGACCACCGTACCAAACACAATACCCACATACATCTGCTGCTCACGGAAAGCATCGATCCTCGACTTTCATCAATATGACACCTGCTCAAATGTACCCAGGACGACAGCCAAACAGCCAAGCCTTCAACGCTGGAAGCCCCTTAGCAGGACGCGCCCAACCCAATCAATATGCAAACGTAGCCCGCTATCCAGCAGAGGATACTAAGGCCCGTTACTACGCGGCCCGACAATTGCCTCAGAATAACTATATCCAGTACGACTATGACCCAGCTCCAGTACAAGGACTCCCACTGAACGTTCTCTATCGAATGAACGACGGACAATTCGGCTGTCTCAAGACAGCTGAGCTTCTTCCACGCAATAACCTTATACCTGAATACTTCGTCAACAGTCAGGGTCAGTATGTTATCAGGTACGTAAGGAGTGGTCCCGGTCCTCGTGTCCCTGTGATGAATGGAGCTCATCCTCATAGGCAAGGTCGTACAGTTCCGGAGCAGGCAGTCGATGAGGATGAGGGCGAGGAAGATGATTTGATTTACGTGGGAGAGCAACCCTGTCAGCATTAGCTTCCTGCTTGAGATGATTGAGATATTTGGACGGGTGAAGAAATAATTATGGATATTAGGATATCGGTCTGACTGCTGTTTGAATGTTCAAGATTCGGAATTGGAAAGACGGATGAACATTAGATAGCAGAATGAAAACGGTTACAATTTTCATGTTGTGAATATTTAGCTCCGTGACATGTAGTTGATGCGTGGTTTAGTGACTTGCATCAATCTTTCCCATCTCATCAAATGCTTTTCTTGCATAATCCCGAACGTGAGATTCCATTTCCTCATCATTTGACAGTTCAGAGAACCTCTCTTTCCATAACTTCCATCTCTCCATATCATAATTCAAGTCACGACGATACCCAGAGTCAGCATAAAGAGCAGGCTCCTTCCCTTCTTTGCAACGCTCAAAGATCATTCCACTCACAATCAAAATCCAGGCTGCAGCTGCAGGGACAAAAGCCGTTGCATTGTGTTTCGGACCCGGTGGGGTCTCAGGACCTTCCAATCCAGCGCGTAGGACTGGCATAGCATAGAAAATCATCGGCGAGTCGGGCTTCTGCTGGAGAACCGTTCCAGCGAATATGTTGGCGTGTAAATGAGGAGTACCTTCTGCATCCCAAACATCCAGTGGATCTTCTTCATCATTTGCCATGAAGTCTGCAGAAATGTCTAATGTTAAAAAATGTTGAATTGGATAATCATTGTACACGAAGTATTCACATCAACTCACCTATCCCATACTCCCTAAAATGCAAGCCCCATCCCGGTAAATCCCTCCACCACCTACAATGACTAGAGTGCTCACAAACATTGCCATATCCATCAACCACATCATCCAACTCCATGAACGCCAAATTCAAATCCACCAACCGATCATTGGGTTCCGCGATTCCCGACAGACTTCGTATAGCGCTACATAGCATACCCCAAACATGGTAAAGGCGTAGATTAACAACATCAGAGACTATTAATGAATTCCATATTGCGGCGATTGTCTCGGCCGTTACTTTCGGAGTTTGTTTTCCTTCCAGTAGGGCCTGGAAGGCGTCGATTGTTTTTTGGTCTTCGGGTGATTGCCACCATTCATTTTTGCGGACTGAGGTAATCCAGATTTGAATGGACATTCTGGAAGGGTGTGTTTGTTGGATTGGTGATTTTGTGCTGGTTACGGGTTTATGGGAGGTATGTGTTTGTTTTTTGTTATTATGTGTTGGCTGTTGTTTGAGTCATCAGGCCGCCAGTGAGTGGCGAAAAATTACGTCAACACAATGCATTGTTTTGATACAAGGAAAGTGACGGGTTGCGGACGCGTCGATCAACCGTTGAAGACTCTAATAAACGCAGTATTCATTTCCCCAATACATCCCAGTAGAGATAGCGTTTATCTATGTCAGTTTCATTCAAAATTAAAACATATGCCAAGGAAATTTAACTTCATTTCACCCAACCTCACCTGGCATACAAACTTCACTTGCGCAAAGCCCATCCTATATAATTTCAACAATTTTACCGTCCTCGTACCCCGCCATGGCACAGCGGTATATAAGGTCGGCCTTCGACACATGAAGTGTGCAGTGCAGTCAACCGAACTCCATAGTTCGAGTCTGGCGCCCGC
>AJFL01000510.1:0-28930 GCA_000467735.1 Rhytidhysteron rufulum CBS 306.38 | reverse complement strand
AAAAAAAAAAAAAGAACAAGAGTTCATCATGCACATTTCTCACGCATAACCGCAAAAAGAGATGATAGAGGCACTGCCTTGCATCGATATACCTACCAAACGCCTATCCATATGCTGTAGATACTCTATGCCGAAACGATCCCGCCCATAAACGCCTGTGCCTCAGAAAAAGCGCACTGTAAAGCAATAATGCAGGGTATCATTGTCAACATAAGAACATCCTTCTATTGCCCCTGGCCTGAGAATGATACTTCCTCAAACGGGGTAATATCTCTTCCCGAGAACCTCTCTCTATCGGGACCAAGACCATCCATGTCCATGTCATCGTCGTTCGTGTCACCGAAAGTTCTCTTGGTTTTCGTGCTGGAATTGTACTCGTTGATTGCTCGTCCATGAGCATGCACATCTCCCGACACAAGATTTGGATTATATTGCGCGACCATCCGCCTCGCCTGAAGAATATCCCAGTATGAACGTAAAATATGCTTGAGAGGGTCGTCGAAATTGACGCAGAATCGTTGAGCCTGGCAGACTTGCATAGCTTTTGTAAAGTCGAAGTCGTCCAAAATATCCATCAAATATGCTGCAACTACTGCGGCTGATTTCTCATTCCCTGATTCGCAAAAGACCAAGACCTTTCCCATCAATGGACCATTTGGGTTCGCCTTCGCAAGGTGGTGCAGTTTTGAAAGATGCTGGTTGATCGCTTGCGTGGTGTGAGGGAAATTGCTGATAAGTGCTTGGTACGATGATATTTCCACGGTTTCTACATCTAACCCTAAGCTACTAGCGCTCTTGATAGCTCCGGACATGGCAGTCGCGTTTGTCCTAACTGCTACCACCATTGTGATTCCCTCAGAGGTCAGGAATGCCTGATCCCGTGCTGCAGTCATTGGTCCAAGGTATAGAAAGGGGAGGATCATTTGAGCTTGCCGCCGGCGTTCGTAAGACCAGTCGAGGAGAGTGTTCCTCTGCAATATGTTTTCCAGATTGACCGTATTCAGAAAGCTAGTATCAACGTGCCCCGCATCGAACTGCACAGCATTGCCAATGTCAAGATCGGGCATTTCGTTGGCGAGGGTAGGAGGCGGGATGAGAATACGTGGGGGACTTGGGAGTCGGTAGGCATAATCGTGGTGACGCCTATGCGATGAGGACGTATCGGACAGCGTGATTCTCTCGTGGGAAGACTCCATGGCGAAGGTTGTAGTCGGCAGCACTAATGATAGAGCTTGCGCGATGCACCGTAGGATGGTGTAGATGGTGTGGACAGTGTGTATCTTAGCTCTGTGTGTTTACACCTGACCGTTGTCAGGGTGAGTGAAAAAGTAGTTTGTTCCGAACAAGATTCTTCGACCAAAGGTGACAGTTGTAGAATTGAACAATTCTGGTCCCCGGAATTCACTTGGGTTCCCCTAATCCTAGCCAGGCAGCCAAATCAGCCCCGGGACCAGGCAATTTCGGCCAATCCGAGGATGGCGAATTGCTTCACAGGGGAGATTGCCAGGCGTCAGTATTGTCTTCGTTGTGAGTGTCAGCGGAGAAATGGCTTGTCATGGTTGTTGATGCTGATGATGTTGACGGGTAGAAGAGATCGGGGGGCGTGGAGGGTGGAGGTTACTTAGGGACGCGCATGGGTCTGGAGACAGCACGTGACGTCATATCCTATACGGGCACAGCAGCACTTGCATTTGAGCGTCCTTCATAGAGTCTTAAGTGTTGTTAGAATTGTGGTATTGTATGTTGTCGAAGGAGGAGATTGTGGTTTTAGTTCAACATTCATGCCACTTGCATCCACGGATACCTATATTTCAGAAATGGAACTAAGCCCCGAGCATGACTGACAGGGTACTAATCCTTGGGAATTGTTGTGTACGAATTATGGTTCAGCCACATGCTTCAAATAGTACAAAGTGCGGCATACGTATGCATCTCCTACGAAGTCCTCCGCAGACGCCGGCTACCCGGACAAGAATTCACGGGCCGGCGCAACCTTCTCAACTTCTCAGTATGCGGCGAGTTTGTACATATATATAAACCTTTGGTGATATCTAGCGCCAGGGTTTTCCTGCAATGATATCTTGACGGATCGCTCAAGCCCCGACAGAGAATGTAATACGTAGTCGATCCATGCCTCTCCAGTCCCATAGGTGGTGCATCGAGGCGGCGCGAGCATCGCAGCGGCGAGAATGATGGCCCGCCCCGGAATCACGACGTAAACTCCGCGACAGGCCCGCCCGCGGCATTCACTGTTCAACCTGAACGACGCAGACCATTCTTACCTCCACTCAGATGTCCTCTCCCTCCGCCTCCCACCCCCTGACTGTCTTTATATAATACGTGGCGGACAACCCTCGCTGGTTGTCTGCTGCATCCTTAATCTTTCCAAGTTGATTTCCCCACGCTTTGTGCCGCTGCAACAGCTGCGGTCCTTTTTTAGTAGACGAATCTCACTCGCGGCACCCCCTCTCACCGTATCGCGAGCTGTTGGCCTTGTCAGTGTCCTCGGTGCTTCGTATACCATCTCTTTTGCCTCCCCACTACGAGCTGATTCCCGCGAGTATTCCGCCATGGCGACCTCGACCGGCCGCACAAGCAGCGATGATGGCTTGAGTCACCAAGGGCAACAAAGCGCTTTAGCGAGCCAGCGGGAGAATGCAGGATGGAGGCAGAGGTTTGCGAATGCATTTCCACTCAGTGCCAAGGAGGGTTTCGATCAGTGGGTGAGTTGAAGCTCAACCTTGGAATGCATTTGGCCCGAAGAGCGCTGAACTAATACCCGGGCAGTGGACTGCTCTCCCTTCCGCGACAGCAGAACACCGCGTCCTCTCCTACATCCCGTACCTCCAGAAACCACCTACGCACACCGAAACGGGATCTGCCCCACCTTCTACAACAAATGTGGCAGATTTCGAGGTTTCACCGAACGGTGAACATGACATTGAGCGCGTTACTACGAACTCAATCAATGACCCTCATGGCCCTCGGAGATGGAACTCACAAATGGTAGAGCTCAGCGGAAAGAACCGGGCACTGAATGAGTTCTCCGTCGAGCGGGTTGGAGAGGAAGTGGAGCAGAACTTGGTCCTTTTGCACGGATACGGTGCGGGTCTAGGATTCTTCTACAAGAACTTTGAATCCTTAAGCCGTGCCTCTGGTTGGAAGCTCTACGCTTTAGATCTTCTAGGCATGGGGCGAAGCTCGCGGCCACCATTCAAGATTCACGCAAAAGAAAAGGAGGATAAGATCACTGAGGCGGAAAGCTGGTTCGTCGATGCACTTGAGGAATGGCGTATCAACAGAGGTATCGAGAGGTTCACTTTACTCGGACACAGCTTGGGCGGATACCTGGCTACCGCATATGCCCTCAAATACCCGGGACATCTTAATAAACTCATTCTCGCGTCGCCAGTAGGAATTCCGGAAGACCCATACGCGGTGAGCGAAGCGCTACCAGAGCCCGAGGACTCTACAATGGTCAACGAATTCACCCAAGACCAAGACGAAACAACAAGCCCGACCCGTCGCGCCCAACCCTCAGCTAACATCCCGAAAGAGCCTCGCGAGCCCCGGCGCCGGATGCCCAAATGGATAACTTACCTCTGGGAGACTAATATGGTCTCTCCCTTCTCCTTTGTCCGATGGACCGGTCCTCTGGGTCCTCGTCTCGTCTCCGGCTGGACTTCAAGAAGGTTTTCTCATCTCCCGCCTGACGAAGCGCAAGCCCTTCATGATTACAGCTACTCTCTGTTCCGACAACCCGCGTCGAGTGAGTATGCGCTCGGTATTATTCTCGCTCCCGGCGCATTCGCACGAAATCCCCTAATCAGACGCATTCAAGGCGTCGGGCGTCAATACATTAAACCTGACCCAATCTTCCCAGACTCAGACACCAAATCCAAATGTCACAAGACACGCTCAAAATCTCCCGACCGTTCTGCTTCGACGCAATCAGAATCTTCAACCGAGCCCCGTCAACGCGAAAATGGTGTTCCGGTCATCTTCATGTACGGTGATCATGATTGGATGGACGTTAATGGCGGTTATGCCTCCGAAGCGAAGATCTTGGAAGAGAAGCGGAGGGTTTTGGAAACCGCAACGCCGGAGGAGAGGGCGCGTGACCAGGGCGATGCTAAGGTGATTATCATCAAACGAGCCGGCCATCACGTATACCTCGATGGTTGGGAAGAATTCAACCGTGTCATGGCTAGCGAGATGAAGGATGTGGTTAGGAGGGAGACCGCGAGGGCGAGAGGATCATGAGGTGCATGTCATGAGTGGACGAGCATGTCACGGATAGGAATTAAATATCATGGTTGATGTGGTGGCGTTGTATTATTCTTTTCTTGGATCTTGGATGGGTTTAATGATGGATTGAAGCGTAATGCTTCTTTGGGATGGGATAGGGAAACGGCTGGGTAAGCCAGTTTTATAGATGCATTATTTTGATAGACGAGCTGTTGTTAGCAGCTTATATATATTCCTTCTCCTATTCTACTCACCTATTCTCATGCATGAACCAACTAAACCCCCTTTTCTGGATTATTGCTGAGATATCGGCGTAATTCTGGACACGTCTGCGTAGTTATGAGAATAAGCTTCACGGGAGAGGGCAAAAGGGGCAAACCATCACTTCCACCATTCCTAAATAACCTTGGAATATGTATATACTATTTCAACTAAGCAAACAATCCTTTCCTTTATTCCCTCCCAAAAACAAATCTCCTCCAATTCGCTCCCAATCTCTCTAACCCCTCCTCCAACCCCCACCCGCGAATCGAACAAACCACCCTCACAATATCTTCTAAATATTTATCCATCCTCTCACCCGCGGTATGTAGGTCGCTTTCAACCAGTAACCTCTCATCTGGGACCGATTTCACCAACTCTACGAAAGCGTTGGGGAGGGGAGCAAGACCTTCATTATCGCCGAGGTTTCGATCAGAGAGATTAATAGCTGTGGAGAAGGAGACGAAGATATCGATTGGGATGGAGGGGTCTAGGTATTGTTTAAACGCATCAGGGTTCCCGGAATAAGAATGGAGGCAGATACGTGGGGGGTATGGTTTTGGTTCCTTCGTCAAATGATCTATTTCATCTTGTCCTTCTCCATTTTCTGCACTTATTACATCTCTCTCGTTTTCAGCATCTCGTGCTTGTTTCTTTCGTTCGCGTTTACTTAAAACCTTTTTTTCATGACCCATCCATGTTTCTTTTAGGACATCGAATACAGCGCCGTGGGCTTGGACGCCGTGGATGGAGACTGCGCGTTGTTTTTCTCCTGCTAGTTGTAGTTGTACTTTGAATAGCTTTTTCTGATGCGCGAGGTTCACGCGGTAGGGAGATAGTTTGCGACCTTCTCGACCGCCGGGGGTGAGTTCGTCATCCCGATGCTCTTCATGCTCTGGGATCCAGGCTTCAGGGATGCGGAAGGAGCGGTCGAGGCCAATTTCCCCGATTAAGGCGAGTGGGTATCGATCTAGATAATCTCTCGTTCGATCTAGAAACTTAGAAAATGGTTGTGGATCAGGTAGTGAGAGGAAAATGCGACGTTCCGAGTCGCTGAGGTCTTTATGTTGCGGTTGAAGCACAGATTGGTAATGGGAGATTTTATCTTCGTCTGTCAAGGGTGACAAGGTCTCCGAGTTGTTATCGCTGATGTACATTTGATGCGTGAACCATGGGTGCCAGCCGAAACAGGGGAGCATTCGTTCGGTCGGGGACCAGGATGAGGGGTTCGTGCTCTTTAACCCGTGTTTGTCTGCTGTTTCTGCCACGAGGTTTTGGTCTTGGGCGCGGGTGGACATGACAGTTAAGACGCGGGCTTTCATCTCGGGGAGACTGGGGATTGAGGACATGGTGTCTGTGGGGTGGCAGTGAGAGTCGAAGACGCCTAGGTGCCATGGGAATGGCGTATTGGTGTTTGTGGTTTCCCTTGTATCCTCTGCCATTTTGGATCTTTGATTTTTTCTACAAAACTAGTCTTCTAGGTTTGATGTTAGTAGGGGTATAGTAGATTGGGGGTGAAAATGTGCCTAAGGAGTATTTTTCGAAGATTGTATTACTGTATTCTGTGTTCTGCATCGATGACGTTTGAAGGACATTTAGAAGCATGATCCCGGTCTCGGCTATACTTTCCTTGAGGCTCTTCTGTTTAGCGTTTCCCATATCGGGACAGCTTCAGAGAGCTTCATGCTTCCCCGCAATCCAACCGTTTCAAGTCTAACACGATGGTGGAATCCCGGTCACGCCACTCTTAAAGAGGAGACTTAACGGAAATCTTAGATACGGATGTGGCACAGGGTCCAGATAACCCAAGATACATGATATATACCAAAAAGCCTATCTGCAATGTGTTCTAGACCTGCATGAAGAATAGGTAATACATGGTCCTTTCTGGGAATGGTGAAAGTTACCCGTACACAATTCTACCCCATTCCTCGGACTTTAGCTTATATATCGGGCATGTAAGCATAAGTGAGGGGTTTGTGTCCGAAAATAAAACAAGTCTAGTTGATGACCGAGGTTTAGGTGTACCTAGGTAGTACTCCTTAAAAAGGGCAAGCTTTCACGTTGCTTCTAGTCTACCTTTTCCCCACTACCCACCAGCAGTCGCTACATCCTGCTTCTAACCTAGAACTTCTATACTAAATAATGGCACTTCGTCTAGAGAACCGTACAGCAATCATCACAGGCGCCGCATCTGGGATAGGTCGTGCTACTGCACTTCTCTTCGCTCGTAATGGTGCCTCCGTTGTCTGCTCTGATCTCCGGGAGACATCACACTCAACCACTAGACCCTCTGAGAAAGAAATTCCTACACACGAGCTCATCAACCAGGAAGGAGGCAAGGCAATCTTTGTAAAATGTAATATAGAATTGGCCGAAGAAGTGGAAGAGCTCGTAAAGGAAGGAGCAGAGTGGGGTGGTGGTAGACTTGATATGTGAGTACCCTCTGAAGCTCGGTACACAGTTCAAAAAAGCTCTTTGTAGGAAGTTGAAGGATCTTATGTAGATATTTCAAACTGATTCGTTGTGATAGTATGGTGAACAATGCTGGCATAGCCTTGGAGAACGTCAATCCTAGCTCCATATGGGAATATCCTGAAGATCAGTTCGATAAGCATATCTCTATTAACCTCCGTGGTTCGTTCCTAGGGTGTAAATATGCCAGTGCACAGATGATAAAACAAGAGCCAAGGGAGAGCGGAGATAGGGGTTGGATAGTAAATGTTTCAAGCGTATTGGGATTGGGCGGAACTGCAAAAAACGGTAAGAATAGTATTGATCAAAACCGGTCGAGAGAAAGATGCTGATGAGTGTAGCCGGGTACACACCTTCGAAACATGGAGTCATGGGTCTAACGAAGGCTGCAGCATGGGACTGCGCACCTTATCGTGTACATGTCAATGCTGTTTGTCCAGGATGTAAGTCGCTTATTCTTTGGACTGAGTGATCGTGACTTTGCTAACATTATTAGACACCCAAACGGCGATGACTAAGGGTATTTGGGATAGTGAGGATGCTCTTCAAAGGTTGGGGGCTATGCACCCTTTTCGCGGATTGGGTGAGCCCGAGGATATTGCATACGCCATCTTGTTCCTAGCTTCGGACGACGCTCGTTGGGTCGCTGGCATTGGCCTTCCAGCAGATGGCGGATATTCGTCAAAGTGAGTTTAGAAGAATGATGGAGTTGATGAGGTGTATTTACGTAGTTTCGTGAGGGAGGTTTGAGCGTACATGCGGCATGAGAAGTTGAACAGACGCCTGCAGAGTGTACCCACAGAAAAAAAAGATCTATATACATACCATTACATAATCGTGATATGAGAGGCGTTCATACATGCGTCTTGAATCCATATAATCGTGTGTGACCAAACCGTCTAAATGCAATAGGCGTCCGTATCCAGCTCAATTGAGGCTTATTTCTTTGCAATGTCTTCCGCCTTCTCGTGAATGGCTTTCTCAGCCTCCTCAGGACTCTTCTCGGGGATATTTGTCGCGTGAGTACCTGTTGCCCTCTCCAACTCTCTTTTCTCTTCTACTAATTCTTCTTTTCCTTTGATAGAATTCTCAACCTGTTCAACTGCCCGTTCGATTTCTACTTCCATGTCGGGAAGTTTATAGGCCTCGGCAATAAGCTTTCCATTCCAGCGCTGTAGTACCATGACATCCTCTTTACCATTATTCGTCTGCTTCTCCACCGTGTTCGCTATTTCCTGCATTTGCTCTCGAGTTGGGTTAGGCGCATTTCTTGATAGTTTCCTAGTAGGGTACATCAGACCGGCCGTATAGACCTCGTCTAGAGCGGCGGATGGAGTGGGTTTTGTGAGATTATTCTGCAGAAGGAACTCGAGGAATTTCGAGCCATTCAAAGCTATCTCAAATTAGTACGAGACTCTATAGTGTGTGGGCCAATCGTACCTTTCCAATGCGAATACGCTCTGAAGACGAGGTAGAAGAAAGGTAAGTTGGGTATTCTGCGACCATTAGTTGGTGAGTGCTACTTCAGGACTGCGCACACTCACACTGGCACCAACATAAATGGTATCGTGAATGGCATCCCAACGACACTTAAAATCATGTTCTTCTTGTGTAGATTTTGCCGTTCTATGGCCAGGTTCTGCAAAATGCCCGGTACTTTGTCCTCATGCAGAAACAAGCCGGGAAACCTGACCTCCAATTTCTCTTTGTTCTCCAAGAGTGTCTTTTTCCGCCTCGTCGTCAGGGCTGGGAGCGTCTTTAGACCCCATTCCTCGTAGGGTATCCGTTTGAAAGCAGCATTGCCGTAGACAGTTATCCGCTTCTTCCAATTGCCCACAGCATTTTCATCTTTTTCCCAGGCAGCCCACGTCTCATTGGCCTTGGTGGTGACCTTGTCGATGATTGAGCGTTCGCTTGCAAGCTTGTCGTGCAGGCGCTCGCAATATATCAAGGTGCGGCGCGTGGATATGGGGAGCAGGAACAGCCTCATGGTGGGGGGGGTGCACGCGACGGATTTGTGCCGGGGGATTTTTTTATATGAAGAATGGAAACTGGAGAAGTAGGAGGTGCGGTGGAGAGGCGCACGCGGGGCGCAGAGAACAGTGTTAAAATCCTTGGAAGATCGTGAGGCTCATGTCGATGTGTTGGCGATACAGTGTGCGGTGTGGGGGTGGTTGGTGGTTGGTGGGCGAGCAAGCGTGGAGAAAAATAGTGGAAGGATAGTGCAAGAATAGTGAATGAGATCATAGCTTCGATTCGGCTTGTTCCTGATCTTCGGGTTAATTTCCCGCTTCAACACCACCTACCGTGCTACCCTACCCTCGATCTCCTCCCGTTTGCCGCCCCCGTCAACGGTCCCACGATCAATTCTCGCGCACTTTTAGGCTTCTTCGATACTTTCCTTAAATCCCTTTCACTAGCATTTGTATAATGCCGCGGGACTGGTTTCCCACCTAATCTTCATCCTCCCAGCCACGGCCTGCGAGCCAAGGGCTTTTTCCTGGGCGTCAGCCGCTCCAGCTCCAGCTCCCAGCTCCAGCCTTCGACTGCGCAACCTCGCAAACATCATTCACACACCACACCCCCCTAGTATCCTCGCCGAACGAGGATGTCCGCCCCCTTGGGCGTCGACAATCGAAATGGCAGCATCCAAACGAACCACTCGCTCCTCCTCCCGTCGCCTATCCCTAATACCACCCCCTCCGTGAACTCTGCCAACGCGCGCCCGGGCTCCCGAGTCTCCGCCATATCCTCTCTGAACGAAAAGGTGCACGACAGCCATTCACCCGCCAGCCGCGCGAAATCATACTCGTTATCTTCGCATGCAGCTACAGTGCCATCCTCGAGAGGCAGCATTTCTGCTGAAAATCGGGCAAAGCAGCGTGTCGCTCGAACTCTACCTCGTGAGCTATAAATATCCCAGCGTGTGATCAACCTTGTTCCCAGCTAACCATGCCATTTCTTATAGCCTGGGTACAGACCGTCGGACATGGTGATGATGCCGAAGCATCAACTACACCCCAAGTTGCAAATGCCTTACCTCCTCCCCCGGACAAAGCACGGCCCGCCTCCCATAATCATATGCCTGAACCCAAGTCCAATGCGGTTTTTGGTAAACAGTTTGATCATGCACGAGAAGGAGTCCCGGTGACCATTACGTCTACGCTCACTGAACATGCATCCAAATGGCAACAATTTACCAAGTCGAATTCTACCCGCCCACCTACTGCCAGAACCCAAGGCGAGATTGTAGATGATGCCTGGATGAAGGAAAACATGCCAGATCTTGAAACTCCATGGCAGCCTGAAAATGAAGAAGAGCCTGAAGATGAAGCCGGTTTCTGGCTGCTAAACCCTAGCAAGCGCAAAAAGAAAATGTCTAGAGTTCGCGTAAGAAGCATCCCTCGTGTGCTATACTTCTATGTAGCTAACCTGCATTCCAGCGCAATGTGATGAATCACCCAATGGTTCCTCTTTTTGTTCGTTTGACAGTCCTCACGTTTTCTTGCCTTGCCCTTGGCCTGTCTGGATCCATCTTCCATAGAGCCGGTCGGACCAACTGCGACCGAGGTTCGTCCACTTACCTTGCCATCATTGTCGACGTAATTGCTATAGTGTATATTGTCTACATTACCTATGACGAATATACCTCCAAGCCGCTCGGTCTACGCTCCCATCGCGCCAAAATGCGACTGATCTTCTTTGACCTTGTTTTTATTGTTTTTGATTCTGCCAACCTGAGTCTTGCCTTTGAGGCACTAACAGACGACCGATGGGCTTGCAGAAATACAGAAGACCATGGGCCAGGAGTTTGTCAACTTGATGATGAAATTTGTCATAGGCAAAAAGCATTAACCGCTACACTTCTAATTGCTCTTGTTGCGTGGTTGGCTACTTTTGCTATTAGCACACTGAGGTAAGGTTCCCAATATAGATTTACTCCGATATGAATTAACATGTGGTTAGGTTAATTGAAAAAGTAGCCCGCTAGCTTCTGAGGGCTATTGTCTCAGTATTCATTTGGCGTTATTTTGAGGTTTTGAATTGCATTCGTTTTTCTAACATTTTCTTGACAGTCCAACAGCATGGCGTTTTCGTGGATGCTGAAGGGACGGCCTTTTTGCACTTACGATGGTGCGTGGCATCACGGCTTGTTTAGTCCCTTTTGTTGTTTTTAGTTCATCTAAGTAGACAGAGATGGTATACCGCATTAATGCATGCGTTCTCCTTTAGTTGTTCAAAAGAAGAGTACACCCTAGTTTTAGTATTTAAAGAGTAAATTGGTAGTAGCAGTCATGCTACCATGGCATAGTATTTGTATACAATGACCCAAGATATATCACACCTTTGGACCTTGAACACCTTCGCAGAAGAGGGGCGAAGCTGAAAGCCAAAACAGTCCATCATATTAGCTCACATCTCATACTTAACTCAAAGCTCCGATTTCTTCCCACCATCAAGCACCGGTCCCTCATCCCCATAAATCGGATCCCGTTCAAGCCACTTCACATCCGCCACCGCCTTTGCCTTCTCCTCTTCCCCCACCTTTCCATAACACATATCCCAATTACAACCCTTAGGGTAACTGCCCACCATCTGAAACCCCCCACTCTCATCCTCTAACAACCGATGAGCTACACCTGCGGGAACGACAATCACATCCCCGGCCCCTACATCCACCTCTACACGCTTTGGATTCTCCTCGCCCCCGAATAGTAGTCTGGCTCGCCCAGAGAATACGCACAGTACTTCATGGGTTGTGCTGTGGTAGTGGCTTGTCGAGTACATCGTGTAGCGCCATTGCGGGATTACGACGTTGGTGGTGGTGAGGTGTGATTCGATTGTTGGGGCAGAGGTGGTGGGTGGGTAAGCGGAGTGATAGATGTAGAGAGGGTGGTTGTGAGATGAAGTGTTGGGGAGGAGGGAGTGGGCGGGGATGTGGTGTGTGCTGATTCGGAGAGTGTGTAGGGGGGTTAGGGAGAGTTTAGGGGACATGGTTCGATTGCGTTGTGTAGATCTGATTTTGAATGGAAAGTTGAGATTAGATTGTAAATGATTGATAATTATGAAAATATGACGGAATTTTTTCGCTCGTGGTATTGTGGTACAAAAAGGAACATTGGTTTAGATTGTCCAGGCGTGATGGGCTTATAAAAGTATTATTCACCTGGTTGTGGTTAAACGTCATTATTAGGTCAGCTGGATCTTCGCCCATCCCTCGTGATTTAATTTCTGTTGAATAATACTGTACTATATTGGCGGTTCAAGAAGTGTCCCGTTTTTCAGAGGTTTAGAGTGCCAGATATCGTAGCCTGAATACCTGGAATCCTGTTTGATGGACGACGATGAAGATCCAACAACATGCTCAACCGTGTTTAAATTAGGCCATGATGATTCCGGGATTCCGAAGCAGATATGAGTAGCATTTCCCATTCATAGTGGTAAACCATGGTGGCCTTCTGACATGGCTCATGATATTTCTGAACGGTGTTGATGGAAGTTACAAGGAGCGTGAAGTCGTTGGTGCATTCACAAGGCTGAGCTGACTAAGGCCTAGCTCGGCAACTTCCGCCAACGTTGCCTTGAGCTTTGGTGGGAGCCTTGGACATTGATTCATTACTTCAACTCCAACCTGGGACCTGCCTTCATACACTCACTTTCCCTCTTCTCTCTTTGCTCTCTGCTCTCCTTCGAAACACGCAAACGCCTTTGTGTTTTCGCCACCCTCATCCCGGTCCGGAAGATCCTCGAGTCACCTCCGCGTGCACCCCAAAGCCGCTTCGCCGCACTCCCTCTGCGCCCTCCTCCCCACACCGCGTTGTACCTTCTAACCCCACGACAACACTCGAACTACCCTCCACTCGACCATATACTCACCACCGAGCGCGTTCCGAAACGACCGGCACCATACCTTTCTGGAAGCGCACAAAGGCGCCTCCCAAAGGTGCTGAAGAGCACACGACTGTTGTTAGCACAATGGCTTCAGGAATGCCTCCGGTTCCTGCAAAGGACGATGTCAAACAAACGTACGTACAGTTTCAAACATTCTTTCTTCTGCTTTAGCAATATCCTATATTTGGCTCGAAAGCTTTGGAAAGCGCTACGCCAGCTTCAAACCGACTGCTTGCCTTAGGTGGTCTGGCAGGCTTGCTGCTTGTCAAGTCATTGCTATACTGGGAGTGTCAATATGAAGGGGCGGTCATAAGTTCTCCAACCTCCAAGTTTAAAGTGGCTATCTCTGTTTTACCCTTTCCACACCCATCCCGCAACCATTTCATCCCCTCCATCACGATGTGCGACGAAGGCATCTTTTACCGCGTTTTTACACCTACCAAGTTTCAACGTTATGCCTCTTTTGACACCCCTTGGTCTTGTCAAGTATTTGGTTCAAACGCTCATTTTATCTTTGTAGGTGGAATTACCTTGAAGCTGGGGTGGAGAAGATCATGACCAACCTCCGAGGTGGCATGGATATGAAGACCTACATGGGTCTTTACACGGCTATTCATAATTTCTGTACAGCCCAGAAAGCAGTTGGAACAGCCTTCCAAGGACATAATAATAGAGGAGGTGGTCAGTACTCTCCTCCCTGGTCCTTAAGTATTGTCTTGGAGAATTAACATCCCTTTTCTAGCCCATCTTCTTGGAGAAGATTTGTACCAGCACCTTATCGAATACCTCAAAAATCATCTGAAGGGCGTTCAGCAGCGATCGAAAGATCATGTCGACGAAGCGCTACTCACATTCTACATTAAAGAATGGAATCGATACACGACAGCTGGACAATACAATAACCACCTATTCCGATACCTGAATCGACATTGGGTCAAGCGAGAGATGGATGAGGGCAAGAAGAATATTTACGACATCTACACGTTGCATCTTGTACGGTGGAAAGAGGATATGTTTATTGGCACCCAAGAGAGCGTCATGCGTTCAGTGCTCAAGCTTGTTGAGAAACAGCGTAACGGCGAGACCATTGAGCAGTCACAAATCAAAAGTGTCGTAGATTCCTTCGTTTCGTTAGGACTGGATGAATCGGACAGCACCAAGTCGACCCTCGACGTTTACAAGGAGTATTTTGAGCGGCCTTTCCTGAAAGCTACCGCTGAGTACTACGATAATGAATCAAAGCAATTCCTTGCTGAGAACAGCGTGGTGGAATACATGAAGAAGGCGGAAGCGCGTCTTGATGAGGAGAAAGAGCGGGTGCCATTATATCTTCTCAACGAGATCATGACGCCTCTCATGCGGACATGCGAAGAGTCGCTCATCACAAACCACTCCGGTGCTCTCCGAGAAGAGTTCCAGATTCTCTTGGATCATGACAAGCAAGAAGACCTTGGCCGGATGTACAAGCTTCTAGCCCGTATCCCAGAAGGTCTTGATCCTCTACGAAATCGGTTTGAAACACACGTTCGAAAGGCTGGGTTGGCAGCTGTTGAGAAGGTCGCCCAAGAGGGCGAGAATCTTGAACCTAAGATCTACGTTGAAGCCCTGCTCGAAGTTCACACTCAATACCAGGATCTAGTCAACCGTGCCTTCAATGGTGAATCTGAGTTCGTCCGGTCGCTTGATAATGCTTGCCGAGAATTTGTCAACCGGAACAAGATCTGCAAATCTGGCTCCAACAAGTCGCCGGAACTCCTCGCGAAGTACACAGATCAGTTGTTGAAGAAGTCAACGGCTAAGATGACTGAGGAGGACGACATGGAAAAACTCCTTACCCAGATCATGACCGTATTCAAGTACATTGAGGATAAGGATGTTTTCCAGAAGTTCTACTCACGGATGTTGGCCAAACGTCTTGTCCAGACTTCATCCGCATCGGATGATGCTGAGACTAGTATGATCAGCAAGCTGAAAGAAGCGTGTGGTTTCGAATATACCAACAAGCTTCAGCGTATGTTCCAAGACATGCAGATTTCAAAAGACCTGAACTCTGCGTACAAGGACTTTTTATCTGACCATCTGGGTGCGGATGATTTCAAGAATGCAGTTGACGCTTCGTACCATATCCTTGGCACTGGTTTCTGGCCGTTGACTGCGCCAGCCACCCCTTTCGCGCCGCCTCAAGTCATTGTCAAGACATATGAAAGATTCGCAATGTTCTACAACAACAAGCACCAGGGTCGTAAGTTGACTTGGCTGTGGCAGCTGTGCAAGGGAGAGATCAAGGCAAACTATCTCAAGATGCCCAATTCCAAAGCGTCACCGACTTTCCAAGTCTCGACGTACCAAATGGCGATTCTTCTATTGTTCAACGACAGCGATGTCGTAACATACGAGGAGATGCTAGAAGGGACCAAACTCGCCAAGGAAACACTAGATCCTAGTATTGGTGTTTTCATGAAAGCCAAAGTTCTTACCGCTTCTCCCGAAGGCGCTAAACCGGAGCCTGGGACTAGCTATAAGCTCAACCATGGCTTCAAGGCCAAGAAGGTGAAGATCAATCTGAACATTGGTATCAAGTCAGAACAGAAGCAAGAAGTCGAGGATACGCACAAGACCATCGAGGAGGATCGTAAGCTCTTGATGCAGGTTAGTACCATATTCACTTTGAACCTTTGAATCAATTATGCTAATAACTCCATAGTCTGCGATCGTGCGTATCATGAAGTCTCGGAAGAAAATGAAGCATCAACAGCTCGTGTCAGAAACTATTCAACAAATCAAGAACCGCTTCATGCCCAAGGTTCAAGACATCAAGAAATGCATCGATATTCTCCTAGAAAAGGAATATCTGGAGCGGTTAGAAGGCGACGAGCTAGGCTACTTAGCATGAGTGTTCCTTCTATGCGACATGTTTATAAGCGGCGTGGAGGTATAACGTTGAGAGTACTTCAACCATGAGTTTCTTTACTTGCGAATCGTAGGGGCATCCACACAGGACCGGCGTTCATGGAAATATCAACGACGATGACAGGGGGGATGGCGGGGCGGCGGGACTTAGCCATAGATTAGCTCGGTTACAGACTGCCTAACGAGGAGCTACTGTGTGTGGCCTCATTAGATGGGCTTAACTACTTTATTCGGATGAGATTCAGACGAATCCTGTAAGGTATATCACTAGTCCTCTCAACTTTCATCTTAAAGTCACGATGAGAATAAATGATCAGCCAGTACTTTCAACATGAATTTGTTTCCAATCATGCACTCTAGTGAGATCTCGTAACCCTTTATTTTTAAACCATAGAACGTGTGAAATGAGTTTGTAGTAGAATGTGTTGTATCGTGACTTCCTGTTCCGCTCTGACGAAGCCCCAAGGGCAAACATCAGAGCAAAACCAGGTATGTAGATTTGCTTGAGTATATAATTATCACTCCCATCCTCTCTCTCCCATTCTACTTCAAATCCATCATCCTATCTTCAACAACCCAATACCAGCATCGCATCCAAAGCACTTTTCTATATCCATACAAAGCACCGTTTTCGATTTCACCAACTTTCACACGACTTCTCACGCGCTTCGGAACACCCATCCTAATACGCACACACATAAATGGAAGATCTCACGCGCACTTTGACGTTCGGCTTCACGCCTTCAGATGAGGACCTCATAGCCTCCGTATCCCAGAACCCGTTCCACGTACGCGATAACTCTATAGCGGGACCCAGTAACACGGATTCGGCGTCAAAAGAAGCGATAGAGACTGTGGCTATCGGTGGTATTTCATGGTCAGAGATCGTGACAAGGGATGAACAGATGGGTATTAGACGGGGAGAGACTGCACCTCCTCGTGTTAGTGGTGGGGTGGAAGTAGGGGTTGTGAAGCAGGATAGCGAGATGAGGACGACTAGGAGGATGGTGTCTTGGGATGGGGTTGTTTCGATGGAGTGGGGTGGGGCGCAGGAGGTGCTGGATGATAAGAGGGAGCAGAAGAAGAGTGGGCTCAAAAAGAAGATCAAGAAGTTGTGGAAGAAGTTGGTGGATTAGGTGTTTGGGGGTACTGGAGATTGTTTGTCGAGGTTGATGCCTTGTTAGCCCGAGGGTTTGTTCCATGTATGATTATGTATTAGATAGACATCGGGGGTATGGCATTGCATCTAGATCTGGGGCCGGTGATGGCTAGGTGCCACTGTAGAGGACCTCATGTTACAATGATTGTACAAATAGGGATTCAACAAGTTCTACTACTAAATCAGCATATTATTAGACTTAATTTTATTAAAAAAAATTAAAAACGATGGCTTTATGATACGTTCAAATATACCTCGAATGCTGATGAAAGCAAAAACGTCTAAGATGATTAATTAACCAGACCTGTGCTAAACACTCTGTGACCCCCAGTGCCCGGCGCTATGCAATGCTTGTCGCCAATATATAGACAATATAGGGTGGCAAATGGTAAAAGTCCGCCTCATAAATCATCGATCATCTTCATGTTGCATGATTTCAACTGTAAATGCGTGGCGGAATTACCCTCACGTGGGAACTCCCCTCTACGTCAAGCTACGAAACCGGCGGCTTTTCACTCGTAGAGTCTTTCGTAACCTGGGAAATTGAGTCCATCGACTTCTTCGGATAGCCAGGACTTGATGGTTTCGATGGTGGAGGAGAATTAATCGGACTGGCCAGGGACATGGACTGCCGGGAGAGAGGCTCCGCCCTTTTCATGTCTCCGGGAAGAGGAGAAGTAGGCGGTGGAGAACTAACTGGGGTTACAGAAGCACTTTGCCCTCGACCCCATCCCGTTCTTCGTTTCTCGGCGGCCCAAGCGCCCCAAGAGGAGAGGTATGCTCCGGCACGGGTAGATGCGGATTGAGCATTCGCTTGGGTATCGGGGGCTATTGCAAATAGTTTAATTAACTAGAGAGGAACAGATGGGATGCGGGGTGGTCTCACATTTTGTTACCGGCCCTTGCTTTTCGGTCGGGCTCGTAGGGGATGAATCGGCAGCCCTTTGTTCTTCAATTTTCTTTCTTTGTGCTTCTCTCATAGCTTCGATATCGGCCCAGAGATTATTGAACGCGGTGGAAACTTTCTTTTGGCCGGTGGCGAGTTGTTTGCCAATAGCTTCGCGGCTGTTTTGAAGCCGTTCATCAAGATGCATTTCTGCTACTTGTCTGTCATCGACGTTAGAGCATGTTAGGTATGGGAACAAGCATGACTCACTGTGCTAAACGTCTTTGGACGTCATCTATTGACAAACCGCCGGAGCAAGGGTGCTTGGGATCTACAACGTCAAAGAGATGAGGATCAGTAAATTTATTGAAAAGGCGGAAGTTCTCCGTCTTCATCCAGGCATCAATCCACTCAGGTCCGAACTCTTGTGATGGATCGCCCTCTAATACCTATTAGTTATCTATCATTAAGAGACTTTGGGGAACATGAAAGTACCAAAATCGGTGAGGACTTCGTTCTGGTGGGTCTGAGAGTAGATCCTATATTTCACAGCAGCCAGTAAAGCAAGAAGATATTCCTCAAATTGAAGGCGAATGAACTCCTCGCTACCGGCGTATCCCATGTCTTTCGGTCGTGATGGGTTTGCTATCAAACGTGTAAGAGGATTGTCATTGCAGGTGACTGGATACATACCTTCATCCCACGTATCGTGTACCGTTTGAGTAAGAAAGTCAATCCACCTTCGGTCTGGGGTTGACAAAGTGAGAGCCGACCGCAAAGATGGAGAGCTAATGTTTATTAATTGTTCATCGAGCTAGGTTAATTAGATTAGTTTGTGATGGATATCTTGATTTCAGTGATTTACTCACGTTTATAAGTATGTCGCTATAGCGATCTTTTTGTTGCAGTAGCAACGAGTTCGTGGATCCAACAATGTAGGATTTTGTGCCATAATCGGCCAATATATCTAATTGTTGAAGCGGGGTGTAAGGGCCGAATAAGCTCCCCTTTCCGAATATCTGCAGAGGGAGACCCATATAAGCAAGCACTGAAAGTCTATTAGCTATGAAAGAAGACTTCTGTTGAAAAGTTTACTGACATGATGCTCTTTCGCTTGTTCTCAGCGACGTTGGCATTACGAGTTTCTCCTCGTGGGAGTTAAATTTTGGATCTGCGCAATCTTGAAGATGGCGAATCAGGCCGGGTATCAAAGAAATTAGGGAAAATTGCATCAAACATAGTTGCTCACAATGTGAGCCGAAAAAGAGCATCTGCGAAGGTTAGCGTTTTTGTATCAGATTCATGGTAGAGACAACGTACTTTAGGTTGCAGCAAGCAACATTTGAATAGAACTAAAGTTTGCCATTTGAAGTTGTGAATAAGTTCGCGAAGAGACAGGCCTGCAAGTATGAGTTAGAGCATTCAAACTATCTCATTATTTGACTTACCAAAGAACTGGTCGCCCCTTTCATCATCCTGATCTCGGAGCAACTTCCCTAGACTCTCCTGAAACCTTTGTAGAATATCTAGATCTGTGAAGTCCCTGCCATTTTATATCAGCATTCAACTCCTTTATAGTCCGGTAACTGGAGTCCATCTGTCTTGCAACGTACTTTTGCGAGAACCAAGCCTCGGTAACGGCTCCTAACTTCGCCTTGATGACCCCAAAGTGTTGGGGCCTGTCGCTTATCACAACCACCGCCTTCTGCACCGTACTTCTTGTAACTTCGGCAGGGCGGTTTATAAGTTCGTTGGAATCCAATTGACGTGTACAGCTGATGCCAAACAGACTTGTTGCGGCAGAGGTTTCGGTCGCCTCGTGGCGAAGGGTGAAATATGAATAGTCTTCAGTAGAGCTGTAGGGAAATCGTTAGCTAGGGGAAAATAATAGGAGTTCAAGGGGCCAAGAACATTATACGTACGCATGAGCACCATCACTCAAGGCCATGAAAGGCAATAGAGGCCACTCATTGTCACTGGCCGGATCGCGACCCTCTTCCACTCCCAACCAGGTCTCAACTTCCGGACCCCTGCGAGCAATGTTAGTGAACTGTGAGCGGCGCCAGGCTACTCTCCACACGGCTTGCAGCGCCGCTACTCACCTTGCATGATGGAAATCCACAATGCAAACAATCGGGTCGAAGCCTGCCATGCTGTCCAGACGATACGCACTATGGGAGAATTGGGTGAGTGCAGGAAGGGCGTGACTCCATGGGGGGGGAAGGGCCAAAGAATGAGGCTCAAGCCAAATGATGTGTCTGAGGGTGTGAATGAGGTGGAACGTGGAATAACGTTCAGCCCTATCGACCTTAGCCGCATTCGCGCAAGATCCCCGCCATGGAACCCCTTCACATCTCGGCTTCCACGCCGGAGGATCATCACGGGAAGATCAGTCGCGCCATAGCCGCCAACTGCAGTCTGACGCGGGGTTCCTGCAGTTTCAACTCTGGATGGAATCCGTTTCGTGGTGAAGGGGCAGCTTGCGTCTGCACTATATACAGCTTCCACGACCGAGGCACGCCGAATACGAGTGAAGATAGCGCCGAATAGGCATGGCTGCATGTTTCTGTCCATGCGCGCTCATCGCGTTCATAATTCCGGACTCGTATATAGTGTATTCTATAACATGAAACAGATGTACAATCAGGCCAAATGCAATAATCATGATATGCCGAATTGTGTAAAACTCGTTGCCTTTGTCCCCATATCCTCCCCATTCCCTTTCGCCGAGTCGCGCCACCACACGTTCCCGTGCATTCCAATCCAAAGAAGTCCCTTACCTTGCCGTGCACTCTACTTCCCAGAGAACCTCCGCTATGGAACTGAGAAAATGGAAATCAAAAGTCCAGTCTACGCCGTGGAAAGTGGTCATTAACAGATCTTAGCAACAAGGTATCTTGAAGACCTTTTTGGAAACGAACAATAGCATTCAAGGGAAGATGCACGCTGCCAACAGAGCCATGTCCAAGAAAATCGGGACAATTAGCTTCCGTTTTGCTCCTCTGTGCCCTGGGCGTCCACGTTGTGGTAGTCCAGGATCTCGGAATACCTAGAAAGAATCATCAGCCGCGATCTTAAAGTGATCCTGTCTAGGAAACCTACATCATTATTTTCCAGGTGTCAACTGGAAGGTCGGCATCATTGAACGACCAATCGAACTTCTCTTCTGCGACCGGCTCATCGGTGGGATCGTGGTAGGGAGCGAGGTATGGGTGAGCAAGGGCATTTTCAGCCCGCACTCGCTTCTTTGGGTCGAAAACGAGCATGTTCTCGAGAAGGTCAATTGCTAAAATTATTTAGTCTCGCAGCCTTCTTACGTGGGGATGTGCACTGATGCTTACCAGCAGGGTCTGCATTCTTGAATTTGTTTGCTAGAGGCTGGCGCTCACGCTTCGGAAGAGATTGTACAAATCGAAGGGTCTGTCAAGCCTATTAATAGTGTCCCCCCAATCATCATAAGCATGGTTACTCACGTTTTCGCTGCAAATAGTCTGGATGACATCGTCTGGGGGTGTACCCAGCAGCTCGGTGATAATTGAGAATTGGTTGACGTGGTCCTTGCCCGGGAAGAGGGGCTTTCCTTCTAGCATTTCAGCGAAGATGCACCCCGCACTCCAGATATCAACCTCAACATCATATTTCTGCCATGTAAGCATAATTTCTGGGGCTCGGTAGTATCTGGTCGAGACATAGCCGGTCATCTGTGGGTCCTGTATACGCGCCAAACCGAAATCGCAGATCTTCAGATCGCAGTTCTCGTTCACAAGGATGTTGCTTGGCTTGAGGTCACGGTGGACCACACCAGCCGAGTGGACGTACTTCAACCCGCGCTAACCATTGTGTCAATAAATAACCTCCCAACACCTCATAGGCCACTCACCAATATTTGGTAGAGGAAGTATTGGATGAACTGCTTTTCAAGGGGTCGTGAGGTGAGAAGGCGGTGAAGGTCAGTTCCGAGGAGTTCGGTGACGAAGTAGCTGGTGATAGAGATTAGCTCGAGGTCGCACATGGTTCACGAGTGTTATACGCACATATCCTCGAGAGGGGAAATGAAGATGTCGCTGAGACTGATGACCTGGATCTTGTCAGGCTGGTGAATTTTTCGCGGTTTCAATGTAGACTCACATTTTCATGTCTGAGATGCTTGAGCAATTTCAGCTCACGGTATGTTCGCTTTGACAGAACTGGGGTGCTGAATGGCTTCATAATCTTCTTTATGGCAACGGCTTGACTTGTCAACTGGTCCTTTGCAGAACTGCGCCGCTGTCAGTTCAGCTGTTCTCATTGCAATGGGGGACATTATGGAGCATACCAGACGAGACCGAATGCACCCATGCCAACCGGCTGCAAATCGGTATATCTATGAAAAAAAAGGGTCAGCCCCAAGGGATGAAGGGAAGGGCAGTGGCGGTCAGTACCGGCTCGTTATCTCGAACGTCGTGCCGAAGATTTGAGCGCGCACGAATTCAGCCATGGTGGAGTAGTGATTTGGAAAGAATGCAACGGGTGCAGGTGGGAGTGAAGGTGTCGAGGAGGTAGTTTGCGTGCGGTGTGGCTGTTTGTTGGGGGTCGGCGGCCAGCAGGTTTTCAGGGCTCGTTGTCTCCAAGCGCGTCGCGGACTACGCAGGTAGCAGTAATTGACGAATATCCGGATAGGGGCTACACAGGAAGGCGGAGGTGAGAGTAGGGAGACCTGAAGGGGACGCGGTCAGTAAAAGGGTTTTTTGCGCAGTGCAGTGAAGCACGACAGATGTCGGAAACGTGGTTGTGGCGCTCCTTTGAGGTCAAGGTGGCCGACGAACCTTGGGAGGCGATGACTGGCTGGCAAAGACTAGCGAAGGAGAGGATAGGGCTTGCCTGTGGCGGGTGTGCACACGAAAAAGCTAACGACTGCTGATCGCTTCCGGGGCGAGTGTGAGGTCGAAGGGCGGGTTTGCGTAGATTACCGGAGGTCGTAGTGGGAGAGAGAACCAGAGAGAGGGGGGCGGAGGGGGTTGCGAGGGGAGGGGACTCGGGAGATCAGAGATGGAGGGGCAGGCAGGTGGTAGGGTGCAGGTGGGAGGAGGATAGGCAGAGCCAGGGCGCGGTGCCTGTTTGTTCTGCGATTTGGCTTTGGGCGAAAAACCTGCAGCGCATGGCATCGCAGCAAAACGTCCCCTACGTCACCGACGGGAAATACAAATAAGAAACGTGGCTAGCTATGGCTTTTTTCGAATTAGGATCCATGCCCGTGCGCGCCCTCTGCCATCTACCATCTGCCAATCCATGGGCAATCGGCCTGCAATCCCAACCCAACTCCACTTCCATCCCAGCACCACGTCTTGAGCAGCGCTCTGGGCCTTACTCCAAGCAGTTCGGCCTCTTCGCCCGCGGCCACACGCGGCCCCTCGTTCGTCTTAGTAACGCAGGTCGCTGGAACAGCTTGAACGTTCATCGCTCGCGGGAGTGCAAACTGCCCCGTTCGTTCCTTCCTTCACCTCTCGCGTCTTTTTCTTGTGGATATATGTATCCAACTGCATGCGTTCCGCATCCTCCACTCTCACCGCGCCTTGAATGTGCACCATCCCTTCTCGGACATGCGGCTTGCCATAGCAGCACACACCAACCAAGCCAGCACGGCAATCGGTGTCCTCCAGCAACCAAAAACTGGCATCGAGCCATAACCAACTGTCCCAGAGCCAGGGCTTTCGACAACGAAGGAATGCAAAGTGTCGGCCGTGTCACAATTGCAGTTGGAATCCTGTCTAGACTGAATACCTTTGAATTCAAGACATGCAGCCCTACACTGCCAGCCATTGGCCTCCCATTTTATCGACTGCGAGAGCCCATCCCATTCATATATCGTCTGGTGATATGGAAGAGACCTTCACAGCGCACAGAAGCAAGCTGACGATCCGGGCTTGCAGAGAATACGGACTTGATCACTGAACGCCTCAGCAGAGTGCGGGGGTACATGCCCGATCTCGCCCCATCGCTTGCAACACCATGGGTACTATATATACCTGCGCACACAAACTCGATGGGCACGGAGCAAGGTACAAGTGAACACCCCCCCGCCCCCCGTCGCTCTCCCCCACTCGAACAAAAGTACAGAGAAGACGCAGAGAAGCATCCATCAATTTTACCTCTTAAGTGCTGCAGTCTACCGGACCAAGGGATGCACTACTCTGCGTGCCTGGAATTTCATCAGGATCACAAGCTTCCCGATCGAGTATGGCGGAGTCGAACACAGGCTGCACGTTTTCGAAGGAGGGGAGGGTGTGCTTATCCACAGAACAGGGTGTCGGATTCCCTGGCTGTCGCCGGTAGGTGGGAATTTGCAAGGCTCACGAGTTAGATATTTGGGATGCGCAGACTTTGGTCGCCTCCATTTAATTGCTGCAGAAGATGATCTTCTGCTAATCTGGAACTCCACGGGTTTCCATATGACGGGTTCCGGGGGACGGCCTGGATGTGACTGAGGATGCGATCGAGAATTCCATCTGGTCCAGGTTGAAGACGCTTCAAGTGAAGTAAAACCAGTCGTGTATGGGGATTTGCGAGAGCATTTTTGTAGCACCGCACAGCATCAAGATTCAAGCTGGTGCAGGCTCCAGATTTAGAAAATGGTTGCAGGGGCTGAGCAACGCCGGAATTGAACGATTGATTAAAGCCAGGCACCAATCAAGGCGCGCCTCCTTTCATGGGCTTTGGACGACTAGGGAGATTATCGTAATAAAGTAGGGGAGCTTCAAGTAGTCGCGGCGCTTAGAGCTTCAACCTAAATCCCCTGCCTATTCGACCAGACGCCGCCTTCGAGCTTCGAAACGGTCGCTGACATGGCGTGGAGTTGGTCCCGAGATTCCTTATACGGTGCGCAGCGAATGCTTCGGACAGGGCCGCTTAAGCCCGCCCATACAAAACAGCCTGTGATGAAATGTGACATGTGGACTTGGCCCGGGGAAGCTGGGCTTGCTGGGCTTGTGGATGGCACGCCAGGCAGGCAGCCCGCCCGCTCACCGGTATTGTACCTGTATCGTATTGCCGGCCGAAGACAGTTCGTACTTGTCGTGGCCTCGTGCTTGGCGTGTTGCAATGAGATTTGGATTGGAGATGAGGAGCCTGGGCAAACGAGAGACTGGCGCCCCCGTGATGCCCTGTTCATGTCCCCAAAGCACCTCTAGTTAGTATGTAGCATTAGCAGCAGCAGCAGAGCAGCCAGTGAGGTTCTGGCGCACCGCGCAAATGGAGAGGCCCGTCCAAACGCTGGATGGTGATTGACGCTGGGAGCGAGCGAGCGAGCTGCCGAGCTACCATCTGTCGTCGCGGTCGCTACTACTCGCTGCAGCAACAATTGGGGAATCATCATCGTCGAACAATTCAATCTATCGCGGGCGATCGCTGCGGCGTCTGACTGTGTACCTACATCACTTTGTTGCTGCGCGTGGGAGAGAGCGGAGGGCCCTTTTTGATTTGGCGACCTGATTTAGTTATTTTCGGCTCAGCTCAGCAATCGCCGCCTGGAGGAGTGCGCCTGTCCTGTCGTCCTGCGAGCGAGCGTACGGCCACGGCTACTCCGCAAGCCTTGGACCTCTTTGCAACCTCACCCTTCGTCCCGACCACCCCCAGCCCGCGCACGCTGCCCTCCAATGCGGACATCGACGACGACCTCTCAGTTTCCCTGCCGTTTGCTCTTGCTGTTGCGTACGGGAGCCCGTCGACCACGCTACTAGCGCAGACCGCCTTCAGCTGGGGCACAAGCACAAGCACACGCCTCAGTATCCGCAGCGGCCGTCGCCAAGCACGACCCGAACATCACTCTTCTTCGAACTCTGGCTGCTGCCAAACGGTCCCTCTCACCAGGTGGCGGAGGACATCCTCCCTCGGAATCTTCTGCTGCGCTGGCGTGCCCACTCTGCCCCTTGACGCTCCCCCAGAGGCTCCTTGACCTTGACGACACCGCCCTTGGACGCTCGACGCCCTCCCATCATCATCAATCAACCACACGCCTCCGCTTCCGTCGACTGCGAGAGTCACCATCCACCCACCAACGTCACGCCGTCCGGCACCCCTTGAAAACACTCCTGTCTCGCCGCTCCGCTGAGACCGTCGAGCTTCGGCCTTTACCTCCCCTGCGACGCGCCCAGCCGACCGCCGTGCCTTTGCCCCCCATCCACCGCCTTCCCGACCCTCCGGCGGCAGCCAGCCGCACCCATCCTCTGGCACAATGGGTATCTGCATGAGCACAAACAATGACGATGTGGAGCAGAAGAAGAGGAGCCAGGCCATCGACCGCAAGCTGGAGGAGGATTCGAGGCGGTTACGAAGGGAGTGCAAGATCCTTCTTTTGGGTAAGCCTTAGGAGCCTGCTCCCGCGACAGCTCCCCCAAGCTAATGCGTCACCATCTAGGGTCTGGAGAGAGCGGGAAGTCAACCATTGTCAAACAGATGAAGATTATCCACCAGAACGGTTACACGGTAGAGGAGCTGGCCATGTACCGCCTCACAATCTACAAAAACGTTATAGACTGCGCAAAGGCACTAATATCAGCAATGCGCCAATTCGAAATCGAACCCGAAACCCCCAGCAATGCCGAATACTGCGACTACCTAATGGAGTACGTCGTGGACCCCGACCCCGAGAAGCCCTTGGAGATGCGAGTGGGTGATGCTATCACATCCGTATGGCAGGATCCTTGCATACCCAAGGTCTTGGAGCATTCCAGCGAATTCTACTTGATGGATTCTGCACCATAGTATGCCTTAACCTATTTGGACGGCAGAGTCAGGCGCATGCTAATCACGGCCTAGTTTCTTCGACGAAGTAAACCGGATAGCAGCACCGGACTACATCCCAATCGAATCCGATGTGTTGCGGGCTCGTACAAAAACGACGGGTATCTACGAAACCCGGTTCACAATGGGGCAACTCAGTATACAGTAGGTGGATACGCGAAGGATTGGGTTTGGAAACTCGGCTAATTTGAAACTGCAGCATGTTCGACGTGGGCGGGCAACGAAGCGAACGCAAAAAATGGATACACTGTTTCGAAAACGTCACATCAATCATCTTTTGCGTGGCCCTCAGTGAATACGATCAAGTCCTATTGGAGGAAAGCAGCCAGGTACGATTTCCAATCCCCGGATTCCAGGCTCGCCCGCTGACATGAATGGCATCTAGAACCGAATGATGGAAAGCCTGGTTTTGTTCGATTCGGTCGTGAATTCGAGGTGGTTCATGCGGACCAGTATCATTCTGTTCTTAAACAAGGTTGATTTATTCAAGGCGAAACTCGCACGATCGCCGTTGGGGAATTACTTCCCCGACTATTCTGGAGGCAATGATGTGAATCGAGCGGCAAAGTACCTGCTCTGGAGGTTCAATCAAGTCAACCGGGCGCATCTGAACCTCTATCCTCAGTATGTTTTTCTTTTGTCAGCTCTCACGATCTAGGACTAACAAATATTATCAAGCCTAACACAAGCTACCGACACCTCGAATATCAGGCTCGTATTCGCCGCAGTGAAAGAGACTATATTGCAAAACGCCCTCAAGGATTCCGGGATCCTATGATCTTAGCGATACCGATCACCAACCACACATGCCCTTCTCCTCCGAGGCAAGACACACCTCGCTCTCCCTGTGCATATATTTTACGACCACCATCATCCTCTACCATATATCACCTTAATAGCCATTTGTCGCCGAACCATGCATCATCCACGTAGTCGAAACATTATCACGAGTCTTTTACCGCAAGCCGAATCGGCCGTCCGATCGAAAATCGAGTCGAGTCATTTGAGTTGTTTATTATTATGAATGTCTTGTGTTGGGGGAAACTGGGAAATTCGGGATTCGTTGCAGACATATTCTCTACCATTCCAGGATCGAGCTAGCGTCCCCTACCCCCGAATCAAGCAAATGCAAGCAGGCAAGCAGCATCGGAGTTCCAGGTGTTTTTACTTTTGTGTTCGGTTTTTGTCCAACAAATTCTGGAGGGAATTGTTTTTTCAACATACTACTCCTTTTTTTAACTCCTGCCGTGTCTTTTCTTCTATATCCCCCCATGCCCTGCGTTTGGCTTTGTTCAACTTTCTCTTTTTCTTAAAACTCTTCTTTTCTTTCTTTGGGTTGGAGAGTGGATTGGGAAGGAAACTATGGGAAATAGGTGTTAAACTTTTTTTCTCCTTGGTCTTTTTTTCTTTTCTACATCTACTAACTACACCTGTTGTATGCCGTGTCTCGATTAAACGAAAGTAAGCACTTTTTTTCGCCGGGCTTCGGAAGCTCACAATTACCTACTACTCTATCTACCTACCTAGTATTTGTCATCTTGATTGATGGATAAAGAAATTATCTTCTTCTTTGATTGCAACATTCATGTTATCTTCAAAGGAGAAAGGAAAACACCCCCTTTTTAAAGCCCCTTCTTGATATGCGTGTCTTTTTCCTTTATCCATGAAGAGGAATGGAAAGATGGTGGTTTAGTGATATTTATGGTAGAAGGGGAAATGGGGGAATTGGGAGGAAAAGTTGATTTTTAGTTCTCTTTTTCCTTCCTAGTTTTTATTTTATTTTATTTTTTTTTCAATCCGAGTCCGCAGGTGTGAACTAGCCTTGATAGAGGTCTGTCTGGGCGGGAGTCATATCTTTCAAACCCCATTTTTCATTCATGAACGGAGCTTGTTTATGAGGGGAGTGTGGAGAGGTTTCTTTTTTTTTTATTTTCCATGGCTTCTATACCTTTGGTAGGAATTTATTTTATTTAGCCTTTTTTAGTTGAGGGTTTAAGGGTTTGTGTTTTTTTTTTAGGCATGGCGGGTGCGTTGGGTTGGGTTGAGTTGTTGTGTATGATATGTAAGTAGGTTGGTATGGACTTTTATTTATTATGATTCTCTATTAATATGTCGATTCTTCATGATTGAGGGTCATGGTTTTAGTGAGTGGTGTGGTTGAGCATTGACTTGATACTCATCACCATTGTCATCCCCAACAACACAAAGCAAAAAAGCCCAGTAATAACCAACAACCAAAAAGAAACCCTCATCCACCAGACTCGAATTCCAACCGTCTCCGGCCGAGCAAAACGAAAAAAGTTAAAAAAAAAAAAAAAGGT
>AJFL01000509.1:0-43245 GCA_000467735.1 Rhytidhysteron rufulum CBS 306.38 | reverse complement strand
CCCTCCCCCTCCCCCTCATCAACCCACGTCCCATTCTCCCTCCCCTTCAAATACCGATACTCCACCGTCTCGCCCGCAACAAGATCAATCTCAAAAGTCCATAAAGGTCTTTGAACCGTATACCCCTGGGAACTGCCCGGCACCGCATCCGCCTTCCTCCAACCGCCCAACTCCGACACATTTCCAGTGAGGAAAACGCTTTCACCCACGACAGTGGAGGCGTTCACGAGGAAGGAAACAGTGAGTGTGCAAGGTGCGGAGTTTGGGGGTGCGCCGGCGCGGATGGCAGGTTTGTAGGTGCCGTGGATGGGGGAGGGGGGTGTGCAGATGGGGGTTGCGGAGCGGGAGTTCCAGGAGGGGACTTGCAGGGTGTGGCGTATGGGGGCGTGGGCTAAGGCTGCGGTGCGGGCGTTTGTTGCTGTGAGGTAAGAAGCGTAGGACCAGGTTAGATGGACGGCTGAGACTTGGGTGCCGTTTTCGCGGCTGAATTGTTCGGAGAGGGCGCCTGAGCGGGGAGTGTATTCATGAACGATATCGAGGAAGTTATCTGCAAGGCTTAGAGCCGCGGATAGGAGGTCGTTGTATGTAGTTGTGTTACTAGCGTAATGACCTTGTTTTGCGGATGGGTAGATGGTTTTCCAGAAGGGGAGGGAGCCTGGGGTGATGCTGATTTGGGAGAGCGTTTTCCATTGTTGGATTGCGGAGTAGAGGAGTTCGGCGGGGGCGAGGGTTGTTAGGTACCAGGGGTTTCCGTCGAAGTATATGTCTTCTGGGTAGCGGCCTGTGGCTGTTGCTTCGTCATCTGGGTCTTCGTCGTTTATGGAGTAGAGGTTGCGGAAGGAGTCGATGTAGGTTTTTAGGTTTGAAAGAGCGCGGGGTGAGCATGGTTGGAAGGTTGTGTCGTCGCAGTCGGCTTCGGGGTCGAATGCTGGGAGGGAGAGTTTAGTTGGAGTAATTGAGATGAGGAAGTGGGTTGATTTTACTTACTGGCAATAGTTGCGAGTACTGTGTTCGCATCGATTCCAGTTCTATTCACCGTCGTGTTGATATTGGCAACGATGTACTTCCCATTCCAAAAGTCCTGGAGGAAACACAATACGTTCTTTGCCTGAGTCTCATACTTGTGACCATCTTCCCCTAGTGTTCTTGCAAGAGCTGCACCCTCGACCAAAGCCCTATGTTGCACGGCAACAGTAAAGAAACTACTTCCTCTGACCTCCTCCCAGAGATCAAATCCAGTCTCGTTCCAATACTGTGCCACATATTCAAGATCATTTTGAACGATATCCCATATTTCCTTTGTCCTGTTACCTCCATCACTCTTACGCAACCAATTCGCATAGGTAATCAATGTGGTAGCTCGGAGGGCTGGTCCATCTCGCTGGGGACGACCCCAGTCACCATTGAATCGCGTTCGATTGGGGTAGAACTTTGGTTCACCGAGACCGCGTCCAGTGAATAGTGAGCCTGATGGGTTACTGACGGTTTGGAGAATGGCTTGTGCTTTGATGTAATCTTCTATGTGAGGCTGAAGATCGGTGTTGCCGGTTAGAAATTCATCCACGAGAGTCTTGAATGTTAAGGCTGAATCACGTGTCCAAGTGTAATAATCTATCTGGAGTTAGTAAATGAGGCTTTCAATAAAACTGATGCTCAAAATAATAAAAAAGTGGGAATGAGAACATCACTCCACAAAATATTCTCCATATGTAATCGTGAAAAAAGACGAAAGAATGCAATGAACTCAAGAATGAAGAACGCACAGTTCGGAGTGACAGTGGATGGAGAGGCAACCACAACACCTGCCAAAGCGCCAGGAACCCTTGTTCCATTGGGGCCTATATTATCAAGAACACCCTGCAAAGAAATCTGCCTTTCATTTGAAATGGTAGCGTCGAGGTCTACTCCAATAAAAGTCGTCTCAGCGGAGGCAGTTCCTAAGTGATTCGCGGCAGCTGCAAGCAGAGCAGCTAGATTGCTAAAAAGCATGGCGGAGGAGGTCGATCCGATGGTCTTATCGATGGTCAAGGTCTAATGGTATTGCTGTTATGAGGTCTGTTTACCTTTTTATATTCCACAATCTTGAAAGAAAGTTGTGGTGACACAGCATCAACGAGTGTCACGAGCCTATTTTAGTCTGTGAGACGCCAACTATCGACTTCCGTGTTGAAAAAGCGACGGATTGGCGATGCTTGCATGGAGTATCAGCTATGCCGTGATGCAATCCAGCAGGACTTCATTACTAGGTACCCACCTCAAGGAGGGAAAATCATCAAGGGTATGTTCGCTCATCTTCAACTAAACCGGATCTGCACCGTTCCCGTAAGGCTCAGCTTTAACCGTATTGGGAGCCGAGCATTTCTTCAAATCCATGGCTGCTGGGCAGTACAAATCCGTGAAAATATGTATTGGTGACATGGTCATCAGGTACCTTGATTGGTCCGAATAGATTAATCCCGTGGCTGCGCGAATATCAGCGAACAACATCGAACGCGGGGGTATACATTGCCTTCAGATATCGGATCGTCGACATATTTATTAACATTTTGATAAATCAAGTTTTCCCCCTTCTGCTTTGTTGTCAGCTTCATTTTTGAGAACTTGCACATGCTCAAGACTGTGATAAGGCCACGGTTCTGTGTAACATCCACTCGGCATTGCACTCCAAGTCCCGACAACAGATGTAGTGGTCAGAAGAGGAAGTCTTGGGGTTTTGTAATACCGATGGACAGTAGGTCGTCGACGGAGAGAGAGAACAGAACGCGAGTTCCAACTATGGAGAAAGAACGGAGATGTTCTTACAAGAAATTTTCTCAAGAGGCAGGTCCATAGAGGAGATAAATGAAGTGCAATCAAAACGTGCATAGGGCACTTATCTAAGGTATGACGTCGTTCTTTCGGCTTGCGAGTTAAGACGTATTTCAACCCCAAGCGATAGGACTAGAAAAAGTTAGCAAGGTAATATATCATTTCTTAAAAGCATCAGATGTTCAACCATTATCTTAGAGAAACAAGCGCAGAAAGGACTCTATTCTCCATTATCGTCGTTAGTCTCTTTAAGCTATCAAACGAGAACGCAAATTCTAACGCAGAGCATTGCAATTTTGGATTGAGTATTTAAGTGCATACCAGACACGAAAAGTGACGACAACCACCGTATGAAAGAGACGAAACCGCAAACTATGGGGAGTGAAGGGTATTACTTGAAGAGCTTGAGAGACATGAGGAAACATAAAAGCATAAAAGCAGGCCGTCAAACAAAACACATCTCAAGCAGAAGTTCGTAAGAATCATATCCGTAGTTAGGTGACGAGTCGGAGCAATCTGTAACACCTCAGTTTAGAGTTGAAGCCTTGAGGCAGTTGGATGAGGTGACGGCGACCTTCCACGTAATGCTGGCGAGCTCGGACGAAGAAGAGGCGATGCGGCAGCAGTCATAGCATCTAAGCTGAGCTTAGAGATCGCATCCAAGTTCTCCTTGACATCCTCCTCAGTCATATCCCACATCAACCTGAGTTCATTCGACTTCAACGATTCACCAAGTCCGATCATGAGCTGGTCCTTTGTTCCCGGGATTGGATGATAGATCCACTTGGAACCAAGATCAGACATCACATGTGGCTCTTCTGGTCGAGTTATCCTGGCCGTTACTCTTCTGACATCCATTCCGAATACCCCGCTGATTCGGGCATCCCCTCCTTTTGCGGCAGCCTTGCTCGATTGTATAGATCTGGGTATTCTGGCACCTGTCTCGAGGGCAGTCTCGCTCAACCTAGCGCTTGCACCGGCATCTGGAAGCTTTGCACGTTTGAAGACGGCGTTCTTCAACTCCGTTACTCCCATAACGATGTAGAAGGGCTTTCCCTCCCTTGCTAGGCTAGCGATCCATTCTTGTGCTTCGGGGTCTGCGCAAGCTGCCTGAAACGCACGTTGTGGGCTTTGTGAGGTCCTCTGAATCATCTGCTCGGCGTTCACGGTGAGGAGGTTGGGCTGGCGGTAAACCTTACCCAGGTCGAACTTGGCGCCATAGTTGGTGACGAAGCGGCCTTCACTATCGACGGAAAAGATGTCTTTGTATCGTAGTTGGATGTGGTAGTCGTTCAGGTCGTCGATGTCGCCGGCAGCCTGTTCGCTGAAGAAGCCGTCTTGTTCGGGGTGCAGAGGATGGGTGAGAAACTGTCCGACGGTGACCTCATCGGCGGGGAGGGGTTTCGGAAGGAGGTTATGGAGAACCATTATGTAAAATGGCTGCTGCTTTGAAAAGTCAAGAGAGTATCGGGTGATGAGAGTTGGGCGCTGTGGACACTTGTCCGAGTTTGCGGGTCTCGGTGCGTGTTTGATAGATGAGATGAACGCATGGCTGAGAGCGTTGTGCGGGCGAATGAGCAGTCATTTTTGCAGATCGTGGACAAAAATATGCTGTCCCGAACAGGAGATGCACCCGGCGCCAGGGATCGATCACTACAGTGCTGATGCAAACTTCTCGCGACGACTACACCTGATGCAAAGGGGGAGCAGAAGCTGTCAAGTTTTCGGACGGCCTGCGATGCCTTCTTAAGCGCGCCTTTGACGTCTGGGTGAAAGGAACTATTTAGCTGACGCTGCTCCGGCCCTCCCCGAGGGTTTAGACATATACCTCCACAGCTATTAATGAAAATGGGCTAACAAAGCATGGATGATCCACAGACCCATTGCAACCTGTTAGAACACCTTGCTATTTGAACTCATGTTCCCTATACGGTAACTTATCGTCCATTTTGCGGTGAGAGCAGCCTTTTGCTGTCCTGTAACCTTGGAACCGGGAGAGAGCTGCCATTATTTGACTCGTTGGCTGTCAAGGTGCTCATCCAACGACGACAAACGGCGGGGCTAGGGCAGAAGCCACAGACTCCGTTCCTGGTGATTTACACAATAGCGCTGTAGTGCCATGGCAATGGCGTCCTATACCGATACACCTCGAGGCCGCGTTAAACGTAACCAATGCGGACCAAACACCGCTGACGAATCGGGCCGTGCCAACGCCCATCAAGTGCTGCATGCCCTCAAACTTTGAAAAACAATCCAAGCCCCCATGGGGAACAAGATGACCGTATTGAATCACGGCCTTGCATCCCTAGTTGCTCCAGCTTTGTCCTGTATGGTGAGCTCGCCGGTAATTGAGCCATATTTGTTTGTATTATTACGAGTTTGCTTCGTCCCGGCTTGCGTCCCTCTGCATGACTGATGAGGTGTCACCATGACTAGGGAGCGTGGAGGAGAGGACAGGTAGACAAGATGGAGATTTGGAAACAGCCATGGCTATCTGATTTGGCAGGATGGAGAGCCACTGTGCGGAGTACCTAGATCGCGCCCTACAACTCACGGGCTTGGTGTGCTTTTGTCAGTTTGGGGGGTGATTATGTAGGCGATTAGTGTGCAGATGAGGAAACCTGGGAAATACAGGGCGGCTTGGCGGGGGGAGGGAGGGGAGGCATGCAATGCGGCTTGCAGCTACACCACCATCAGCAAGCACCAGGGCGACGACAATGATGGATGAAAATTTTTCTTGAAAAAGAAAACAGGCAGGCAGGTTGTTGAGAGAGAAGGAGGAGGCAACGGAAAGCACAGATACAGATATGACGGCTGGATGGAATACGAAAGAACGGCGAGGAGAGTGAAATATGGGCCTCCTGCCCAGGTTGCGTTCCCAGGCTGAAGGCGCGGGGCAGGTTAAGGCTGATGCTAAACCCCCTTATCGATTGAAGCTGCCCCACCATCCCACCAAAAACAGCCCACCGTCGAGGATCGCTCAGCATGTTAAAGGCGTCGGTCAGCTACATCATCGGCCAATTGCGCCGGCCAGACTGGGGCTCATGACGTGCAACCGCATCCATCTGTATCCCACGTCACTGCTGTTTGACGACGAGCTAACCCAAAAGCAAAATGTTGAGCCTGCGCGGGCGGCCTGCATCAATACAAAGGCAGCTGCCCCTCCAGCCTCTCGTCCCATCTCTCTTCTCCATCTCTCCATTCATCTCATCTTCTCTTCCCTCTGCTCAATTGACCTGATACCCTTCTCTTTTCATCCCCAACCACCACGCAATCCATCATGCCTTCCCCAATCCCCCAAGCTGAAGAGCTCAAGGACCTCCTCTCCCTCAAGGGCAAGGTCGTCGTCGTCACCGGTGCCTCCGGTCCCACTGGTATCGGTATCGAGGCTGCTCGTGCCTGTGCTGAGTTCGGTGCCGACCTCGCCATCACCTACGCCTCTCGAAGCGCTGGCGCCGAGAAGAACGCAAAGGAGCTATCCGAGAAGTACGGCATCAAGGCCAAGCCCTACAAGCTGCTCGTCGGCGACTACGCCAACGCCGAGAAGTTGGTTGCGGACGTCATCAAGGACTTTGGCAAGATCGATGTCTTCATCGCCAACGCTGGCAAGACTGCCGACAACGGTATCCTCGATGCCACCGTTGAGCAGTGGAACGAGGTCGTCCAGGTTGACTTGAACGGCACCTTCAACTGCGCCCGTGCCGTCGGCCTGCACTTCCGTGAACGCAAGACTGGTTCCCTCATCATCACCGCCTCCATGTCTGGCCACGTTGCCAACTTCCCTCAGGAACAGACCTCCTACAACGTCGCCAAGGCTGGCTGCATCCACATGGCCAAGTCCCTTGCCAACGAGTGGAGAGACTTCGCCCGTGTCAACTCCATCTCCCCTGGATACATTGACACTGGTCTCTCAGACTTCGTTCCTCAGGACATCCAGAAGCTCTGGCACTCCATGATCCCCATGGGACGTGATGCTAAGGCTAAGGAGCTCAAGGGCGCCTACCTCTACTTCGCCTCTGACGCCTCTTCCTACACCACCGTAAGTTTCCAACAACAGATCCTGTAGAAGTATGAAGCAACTAACATGATATAACTAGGGTTCCGACCTTGTCATCGACGGTGGCTACACCACCCGGTAAACGGGTTCACGCGTAAATGATAACGACGTTAATGGGATAAATAAAAAGTAAAGGTTCCTGCAATTGGATGAGTAAATCTGTATGTAGTAGAATCTAAAACGAAAGTGGCATCATAGGACCACATCAACAAACACTCACGACTTCATCTTCAATGTGATTGAACTGCCTTCTCATGTCGTGACCTACATTGAGGGGTACCAAACGCAAACCGAGGATCCGTCCAAATGTTGGACGTCCGTCTGACATCAAGGTATATATACACCCGAACCCTGATCGACCATCACATAAGCCGCACTCCATCCCACCTGCATTAGTGGATTGTCAAGCAACATGGACCATCTCTGTGGACACGAACATAAATCCCACCAGTTGAAGCAAGGAAAACCTAAATGCAAAGCCAAAAAACATTCTCGAATCCAAATTACCTAGGTAATGCATTCCGAGCCCAACCAAACCATATAAGTACTAAATGAGGAGTAAACTCATAAACCACATGGTTATCAGGTGAGCCTTCACAGGCCACCCCCTCATAACTTCGTAATCTCTAGTGTCAAAGAGTGGTTTTAAAAGTAAAGCCAAGATTCATACGCCTAATACCCGTGTCATGAGAAACGCATGATATATATATACACCGAGGTTTCAGAGAGTAATTAAGGAAATAATCCGTCCATTCATTAATTCATCAAGCCGTCTTCCACCGTATAAATCTTACATCCTCCCCTGAGCCCGCAATAAATTCCACAACGCCACCTCCCTCACAAACCCCCGTTCCCTTTCCTTAAAAGATTTCGGCAGCCGCCTCGGAACTTCCACCCTATCCCTCTGACCAAAATCAGTAGCCGGTACGACGAACGGGGCGGGAAGATCCCTACCCGTCTCCGTATGCACGAATCCAAACAACGCCATATCCGGGATCTGATCCTGCAGAGCCAGATGTCTAGCCACGGCCTCCCGTCTGAGAAACCACATGGGGTCGTGAAGCAGGCTGCCGGTTTTTAGAAACCCTTCTTTGGAGTAGATGCCCATGTCTTCGGCTAGCACGCCGGTTACGTCTTCGGAGTCAAGCATGCTGAAGTTGCCGGTGTCGTGGAGGGACCCGCGGGGGTAGGTGCGTACCATCATGTCGATGAGTTCGTCGTAGGTTGTTAGGTCTATGCCTTTGAGGGTGTTTAAGAGAGGGACGAGACTTGGTTGCATTAGTAGCGTGGCTCCTAAGCCTGTTTCCCCTGCGCCGTTTATAGGATGGGAAAACCGCATGTCGAGTTTGACGGCGAACATGTACATGAGGTATATATCCTCGTTTGCCCAGAGCCTTTGATTCGCGACGAAAGTGGCCCGAATAGCATTCACAGGCGTCGACATCAAGACCCAGTATTTCATAAGCGTAGGAACTATCCTTCGAGGGAACTGATGCCCTTCTATCGCCAATCTGGTTAAAATCTTATTGATAACACTCGTGCGTGATAGTGTTAACTGCACCCATTTCAGACTCGGCGTGTCCCTAGGTAAATGCGCGCGGTTCGGCATTGGCTTGAGAAGCGGATCCGAGATCATGAGTTTGGGGAAGAGTTTCCAGGGGAAGAAGGCATAGGCTGTTGGCGCGTTGTATCGTGTATATGTTGATACGAAAGTCGTGTAGCGGCAGTTTACCCGGTAATGGAACTCTTTGCTGATGGCGTACAGGGAGAGGAGGTCGGAGATGGGCAGGTGCAATATGAAGCGGAGGAAGATGTAATCGTTGCGCATCATGGAGACGAAGAGGTTGGGAACGTTTGATAGAGGCTCGAGTGATAAGCCTGTGAATGGAGCAGAGCGCTTTGTTATGCAGCTCTTTTTGAATCGTAGCATTGAGCTTGGGGTTGGGGGTGGCTTGTAGTTGTTAGCTGGACGCTCGTCCGCGCCCGATTGCGCACTCTGCTCCATGGCATTGGTGGAGGTCTGGTTTCGGGAGGTGTTTGGATTGTAGGCTTTTGAAGGACCGCGTTGGGGCTGTCGCGGTTAGAATTATCCATGGCTCTGGACTTGGTGTGGGTGTGGGTAGGGGACGTCGTTTATCGCTACCCGTTGACTCTGTCAGGGTCTCCATGACTTACAGGATGAGATGTGTAGGATTTGGTGGATTGGTTTGGAGGAAGGTGTGGAAGTGTGGAAGTTGATGTTTGTTTTGAAGACACAATACTAAGGAAAAGTCTTGGCATGATATGTGTACAGTGACGGTGAACTTTTCAGGCTTCAATACCTAGGTACTGCCCAGGTGACCTAGTAAAACGCGAACAATGGTAAGGTGAAAGATGATGTAAGGATTCCTTTTACTACTATGCCACGCAGGACTAGACAAGAGAAATTGGAAGCGGTGAGACTTGGATACAAACACTGGAGATGTAGAGACCGCCTTTTGTTTAGCGCCTGTTGAAGGCTTGATGCTTAAGCATCCAATCTAAGTTGAAACACATGCTGTATGCATAGAAATCAAAACCAACCTACCTCATGAGTTGATGCGCACTTTGCTGCCAATGCCAGATCCCTTTTTACAATATCCTAACCAACTCCTTCAGAAACGTAATGTTTTCGATATTATATTAAATTTGAAACTGCCCGGATGCTCTTGAATAAACTCTATAAGAGCAGGGTTATGTTTAGTTAGTACTTGAGGAATATTGAAAATAGTGGTGAAATGTCGGAGGCGATTGGCGGAAATGAGGTTCGAGGACAGACACGCCTTTATAGACATGAAGGAGTAAGCCCTGGCTCATGAAAATGTTCGTTCTGAGGCAGCCAGATAGTTTATAGCCCAGATTTGCCCTTCACTACTGCGACCAAAGTGCGACGGAGAGCGGCCAAAAATTGATGTCGAATCGCAAAGTAGCCAACCGTGAGCATGGGTCCGTGCATTTGGTGCTTGGCTTGGCCCTCTCCCACAGCGGTCATCCGCAACCGACGGCCAGGCAGAGAGACACAATCTTACCACATCGCCGCTGGTCAACGCCGCCGACAACCAAGGGCATGCGACTCCGTCTCTCGCGCATCGGGTACGTATCCTCTGCCGATATATTTATCTCACGATGATTGAATATTCACCACCACTACGTGAATTCGGATGGGGATGATGGAGGAGGTCGAGGAGGTCGAGGAAGCTTGGAATAACCATCCGTCGCATTCATTCTGATCCCCCGCGCCCGCACCTTGTCACGACGACCTCGCCCGCAGGAGACAAGTCGCTGTGATCGCCCTTTACGGTCCATCATTGCAACCCCGCTACAATCTACCACGTCGGGTCGCTGGGTTGGCATACTCACCGGTGAGTGCGGAGTTATCGCCGACTGCTGGGCTGTACGAGTCGACTCAAAACAACGATTATAACTACACGTCTCGTACGTTTGCGACAAAGGTTGGACTTCACAGTGTGCATCACGACACAGCTTATTGATAGATGATCCTGAGACCTTGCTTCCTCTCTTGACGGCGATGCTAGTTGTTTCTCTGCCGCTGTTTGTGGGGTAAACTGTCTGGTCGGCTTCTCTGACCTGACCCTCACTCCAGGTTCTCGTGGAGACTCGTTCACACATGGACCACCTCGCCGGGCCCCTTCACGGTTCAGCATCTGAGCATATTTATCCTTGCTTAGTTTCTGATCCACAAGCGGGTAACGCTTTGGCTTCATTTGGCAGTTTGAGGAGGACGAAAGTGGTTGATGGTTCTCTCTGCATCGCCAACCAACCTCATCATCAACCATCAGCAAAAGAAAAAAAAACCATGTCGAGAAGTCTCGAACGGGCATGCTCCGATTCGGATCCACTGTTCATGTTTGCTACAGGCTTTGGGCTTGAAGTACAAATAAGGGTTTCACAGCCTGAGACTGGCTCACCGATTTCTACCACCATCCCTTTGACGTTCTAAGGGGGTTGTTCTGATCCGCCTTCCCAGAACAATACACATGGAGTCGCCGATAACCCTTTGACAAAGCCATCCAACCTACACAGCCAGCCTGCCATGGAACGGTAAACCCTGATCAAGCCGCCCTAGACTCTGGCGTTTTGCTTCCTGAAAAGAAGACCCCCAGAAGCCCTGTTGACGCTTTGGAAGTGTGCCTTCACGGCCGGTCGGGCATCACTTGGTTGTCCCGTAGTTGTGTCGTATTGCTTGTGCCATTTTAGATAGTTGCCGTGAAGCTATACTTTCACTGGGCGGTGGTGGTGAGGGCGGTCTCCACGGAAGAAGAGGGGTAGCCAGCCAGGGCATGCATCCATTGCAGTGGCAGTGGCAGTGGCAGACAGCGGGAGGAGCAGCAGCAGCAGCAGCATGCCTCCGTTCTCAGGCATCCCGCGGCAGGCGAGGCGAGGCGAATGATGGTATGATGGCCATCTAGCTCGGATTTGAGATTTTGGGGGCTTCTTGCGTCGAGGGTTGCAGCGCTCTGCCGGCCGAATCACAGCGAGCCTATCTTTCGCGCGGAGAGAGCCGCAAATCAAGGCGGCCCCAGAGAACTTCAGTCTTCCCGCCGGGCCACCGAATCCTCTCTGCAGCCGGCAACGACCAAGAGAGATCCAGAGAGACAGCGTTGAAATATTGCATTGACAGACGGCGGGCGCACTGCTTTCTTTTCCATCTCGACTTTCCTGTCAGTCTTCTTTCCACAGGGTAGGTCACCGGCCTGGGCGCATAGCCCGCCGCTTTCTTGTCGCTTCTCGCGTAAAACACAAGTTGCACCTTGCACCTCTCGCTCTTGATGCCAACATTGGACCCATCACCTATGTCTTGATCCCGTCTACATGGCTGGGTCGCGTAGATCCCAGGTAGACCAGTGGAGACCAGAGGAACCATCCATCAGAGACAGGGAAAGAGAGAGGGACCGGCCGCCTGAGAGTGATTTGAGAGAGCGTTCGCCGCCGCCTCCTCGTCCTGGTGGGCGGGACGACGATAGAAGCACCAGACGCCCACAGCGAGACCCTGACACCCATTCATCTTCAAAGCACTCCAGGGCTCGTTCACGTCAACCGAGCCGGAGCCGGAGCAGGGCTCGTCGCCGTAGTCGCGAGAGGTCGCAGTCGCCGCGAGGCTCGAGGGACAACGTGTATCGTCCCTCGAGGGGGAGGGCACCCAGCGAGGATAGAGTTTCGCACTCGCACCGACATCACCATCGCCACGACACCTCACCATCCACCAAACGTCGTCGAAGCCGCACCCCATCCACCACCCGAGATTCGACAAAGCGATCGAAGCGGAGGCGGAGTCGCAGCTCTGAGCGTTCCCGCTCTCGCCCTCGGCCTTCAAATTCCTCTTATAGGACCTCTGAAAGAGCTTACTCGCCCCGGCACTCGCGTTCTGACCGCGATCGCACCCACGCCAGACGCACCACCCCAGATTCCTACATCCCCTCGTCTACCCGTCACCGTTCACGTTCGGTCGACTCCCACTACAGACCTCCCCCAAGCAGGGGCCGCAAGCGGTCCATCTCGCCCGAATACAAGTCTTCGAGACAGGAGGAATACTCGCCCAAAAGGCATCATCATCATCACAAACGACGACGTTCGCCGTCTGTTGAGGATAGGGACAGGTCCTACAAAGAATCGTCTGGGAAAAATACAGACCGGTCTCACAATTTGAGCAGTCGCCCCGAAAGGTCGTACGCTCGGTCAAGGTCTCCACGAGCCAAGAGGTCGATTTCTCCACCCAACCGACGACGTTCTCCCCACTCTTCGCGACGAGAATACGATTCTACCCACCGCGACCGCTCTCGTGCATCTACCCGTCGCCGCTCCGTATCTCGATCACCCCCTCCGTATAGAAGCAAACACAGTGTAAGGCCAGACAAAGAACATATCTCATCAAGATCCGTCAAGACAAACAAGACATCTTCACAAAAAGGCTCTCCGCCTCCAAAATCTGGCTATCATTCCGACACAGCCAAGACTACGGAAGGAGATAAGATGAGAGGTGCTTACCCTCCTCAAGGACGGCCTGCTAGGCCTCCAGTTGATACACATTCTAATTACTCGCAATCCCCCTACATGACCCCAACACAAATGTCTCCACAGGGCCAATCGCCATACGGCACAGCACCTCGAGGAGGGTGGGGAGGGCAACCTCATTATGGAAGCCATCAAGGGTACAACAATTATCGAAGTCGCAGAGATGATTCTAGACGCTTACACTATTATAGGTCTCCGATGCACAACTATTCCCCGAACCAACAATCCCCTTATCACCAAAACTACTCGCCTACTGGTCAACCCCAGGGCCAGTTCTATCCCAACCAACCATACCCCGGACCACAACAAGCAATGCAGTCTAATTATCAAAACCCATCTTATCGTGGCGGACATGCAAGTGGCTATCGTGGTAACCATTTCAATGGCCCTGACCGACGTATGTCTGGTCCTCAATCTCACTATCCTCCAGGTTCAATGCAAAACGCGAGGGGCCGCGGCGGAAACTTTTCCAATCTTTCTTGGACCCCTGCAACAGGTACAAGAGGCGGTCGTCCGGCAGGCGAAAACAAACCACATGTTCCCTCCGTCGCTCAAGATGCCCCAGAGCCCTCCGTTGACGAAGATGACAATCCCTTCCGTCCATCGAAAGATCTACGAGTTGAGGACGAAGCAGCCAAGGAAGAGAAGAAGATGCCACCACCAAGCAAGCCTACCGTTACTGCTGCATCACCTCAACAGACCGGTCCGAAATTTGGCTTTTCGCTTAAACCTAAAGTTGCGCTTCCGCCTTCTAATACCAAGCTGGAAGCTGCTGAAAAGAGTTCTGTTGCCGATGCTTCTGCAGATTCGAAGGCAATTTCTGCTGCCTCCCGATCGAACCCTCTCGACCCAGTCTCCAAATCTACATCCGACTACAGAGGTGATCGTGAACGTGAGAGGGACAGGGACAGGGATCGTGACCGTGACCGTGACCGCGACCGAGATTATCGAGATCGAGACCGTGACCGTGAAAGAGATCGCGATGCAGATCGAGACAGAGATAGGCGATATGACAGTCACTACGACCGGAAGCCAATACACAGGTTAGCAGAAAGAGACTTGAGGGATCCAAGGGACATTCGTGATACAAGGGATTATAGGGACCCACGAGATTATAGAGGTCCACGAGACCGAGACCCTCGAGACCGTATTGATCCAAGAGACCGTATTGATCCCAGAGATCGGATTGATCCAAGAGATCGGGTTGATCCCAGAGACCGTGTTGATCCTAGAGACCGTATCGACCCAAGAGATCGCGTAGACCCAAGAGATCGTGTGGATCCAAGAGATCGCGTAGACCCTCGAGACCGCGATCCCCGAGATTATCGTGATCCAAGAGACCGTCGTGAAGGATGGGGTAGCAGACGACCAGACCCACGACCTGATCCCCGCGACCGACGTCCAGAACCACCTCTGGAAATCCCGAAGACCAAGATCATTAAGAAGCAGCGCATGAAACCAAGGCCAACTTTGCCCGCCGATTTTGTCGCATCTGATTCCGTATATTATCGCAAACCTGGCAATGAGTCTGTTGTCGGATCTGGAACATACGGAAAAGTCTTCAAGGGTGTTCATGTCTATACGAAAGATATGGTCGCCCTTAAGAAGATCCGAATGGAAGGCGAACGCGATGGTGTAAGTATTCACCAACCCCTTCATGTTGGATTTACTCCCTTAACATTTCATCATAGTTCCCCGTGACCGCAATCCGCGAAATCAAGCTTCTTCAATCACTCAACCATGCCAATATTGTCAAACTTCAAGAGGTCATGGTAGAGAAGAATGATTGCTTCATGGTCTTCGAGTATCTCTCCCACGATTTGACAGGCCTTTTGAATCACCCCTCGTTCAAACTCGATGATGCGCAGAAGAAGGATCTTGCTAAACAGCTCTTTGAAGGGCTTGACTATCTCCACCGACGAGGCGTCTTGCATCGTGATATCAAGGCAGCAAACATTCTCGTCAGTAACACTGGTCAGCTCAAGCTTGCAGACTTCGGTCTGGCAAGATTCTACGCAAAACGAGCGAAGCAGGATTATACCAACCGTGTCATCACAATTTGGTATCGACCACCTGAACTCTTACTTGGGGAGACACAATACGGTCCAGCTGTCGATATTTGGTCCGCAGCCTGCGTCCTTGTGGAAATATTCACCAAGCATGCCATCTTCCCCGGGGACGGTGGGGAAATCAACCAACTTGACAAGATATATAATATTCTAGGTACACCCACAGTACAGGAATGGCCTGGAATCGTCGACATGCAATGGTTCGAACTTTTGCGACCCACTTCTCTCAAACAGTCTACATTTGCGGAAAAGTACAAAGATCGCGTCACGCCTGCTGCATTCGAGCTTCTCTCAGCTATGTTTTTATTCGACCCTGCCGCTCGTCCATCAGCTTCCGATGTTTTGGAACATCCGTATTTCACAACCGAGGAACCGGGATCAAAGCGTGCAGTCGAGCTAGAGGAGTTAAAAGGTGATTGGCATGAGTTTGAGAGCAAAGCACTCAGGAAAGAGCGGGATAGGCAGGACAAGGAGGCCAGGCGGGCAGCCCGAGAGGAATCATGGCGTAAAGACGATAAGCGACGTGCGGAAGGCGCACCAGAACCCGAACGCGACGCCAAACGCGCTAAGTCAACAGAGGCAGCCAGTGTGTTGGTTCACTGACCAGCCGATTTCACCGACACCCTAGTCTACGCTTGGAGTATGGTGTTGACAACGCATTATTGATCATGATGGCATTTCCTATGTCTGACTGGCTGTTTTGGGGACCGCTAAATTCTACGTCATGAAATCCAGTTGGTTTGGCTTTGCATTTTGGCACGTACCACGAAATGAGGACTTGGAAATTGGTGGGTTTGAGATAACGTGTAAGTATGACGGATTGGCTGGATTAACGATGTTTTGGTGTGGTTATTTTCTCCTTTTTACTGGCCCACAGGCATCTAATTGGAGTTTTTGTGTTTGATGAAGAGGTTTACCGCTTGCTGTTATTTTCTACACTACTGGATATGCATTAGTGAATGCGCGGTGTTTTCGTTTCTGGTTCTGGTTTGGAGGAACTTGTATATATAGGAACACTTTTTGGCTTTTTTAGTAGGAAAATGGAGAGAGTGTAGTGAATATGCGTTAATGCGGCTCCTTAGCTTGATGTCCTAAGGTAATGTGTAGTAGAGATTTCATGTCATTTCAATATGTCACAAAGTTCATACCAAACGCCAAGCAATCTTCATTTCATTTCCCTTCACCTCATCTCACTTCACCTCTGATTTCACTTTCCTAAACAAAGCCCAGCCTATAGCTATATAATTTCAACAACTTCACCATCTTTATAACCCGCCGTGGTACAGCGGTATACAAGTTCGACCTTCGACACAAAGTGTGGGCAGTCAACCGAACTCCACAGTTCGAATCTGGCGCCCGCCATACAAGATGTGCAATTAGACGGAGGCTCTATAAAGTACGATCGTAGGTACTACGATTGTATTAGGCGTGAGTCACGGGGTGATGCGATGGTTGGGGCATCTCCTTCAGCACCGGGGACGATGTTGATTTTTTGTTTTTGCTTTTTTCTTTTTCTTTTTTTTTTAGGGGATGTGAGGGTTTGAAGTATGTGTAAGGTCTTCTTGATTTGATGGCTTCTTGAAGGGTAGGGTATGAGGTATGAAGCATCGAATTGTGACTCTTTTTGAGGGTGGTACTGTATGTATATGGATGGTACTGAAGTGAATACATATCTTTGGGTGTTGGGAGTAAGTGTGGAGCCTAGTTCCTCAACTCCAGAGGTGATCCATCAAAGAAATGATTCAAGCACATTGCAGATTGTGGTACGGCGAGGAAATGTATATACACTCATCCATTAGTCGTGGTTTACGCCCAGGTAACACCGTTGCACACGAACAGCATTTACATGGTACCATCAAAATAGTGCAATTTTTAAGAATAGATGCGTAAGGAGAAAGATTCGCCAGCGGCACCCGAGTACATTGAGTTCAACATCCAGTGATGATGGCTCAGAACCATGGGAAACATCCAAGGTTCGATATGGGCAATCATAATTCAATTATTCGGCGTCTAAAAAGATGCCTGAGGCCACATTGAAAATTTTGTGTATAAAAAGGGCAGATTTTTGTGCGTGGGTTCTTTCTGGCTTCAGTCCTTTTATGATGTCTGAAATTCAGTCAGATATCCCTTAGTAAGTACATTACAAGTTCCGATAATCCTCATCTACAAATAAGAACTAACTCGGTCATAGTCTACGATCTTTGCTTTGTCCCCGTCTATTGTCTTTTCTCATGTTGGCATCAATGAACACGCGCAGTCAGGTCCTCGCAGCAACAACGACTATGCTTCCAGCCTTTACCACCACAACCTCCCCCTAGTACACTTTCCTCCAATTTCAACACCATACAAGCTCAAACCCCGAATTCGTTACCCTTCAAACACCCTTGCGATTTGCGTTCCAGCAAGCTCAACATGTCTGTACCTAACCGCTTTCCGCCACAGCTTCCCCAGAAAACTACCCCTATCGACCTGGATGTCCGCGACACTACTGCTCCAGCCCCGGCTATATATCTAGGCTTCAAGGGCCGGGACATTACGGAGTCCCTACACGTCTTTGAAGATTGACGGGCTATCCACCGTGCTTACATTCCGAGTCGAGGATTTCAAAGGGAAGGATTTGGGTAGAGGGGAGAGGTGGATGAGGATATATCGCTTCACCTTCTGCTATAGCTACAGATTCCACCACCCATCTACCGATCTTAGATGTATCCCCCCCGTCCCGGATGAATACCAAAGCCACCATCCGAATCCAAGCTACCCTATCGTTCGAGTTCATACCGCTGTTTCGGAATCCGTTCTGGACTTTGTCCGGCGTTCTCCCATTGGCGATTATCCTCTTAAGCGTAGGGATCTGGTCATGATGTCCACCGATGATGTTGTACCTGAGCATATACATCATCATGGTCCTTTTCTCATTGACAGCGGCTGTATAGCCTTCAATGGCCTTTTTCTGATTCGATCATTTCGTTCATCCGATCGTTGACTCCTGTGGCTTCGTCCATTGTGCAGATGAATGCCGTGGGGATAACCCTCACCCATGCAAGGCTACTGTAAAATCCACCCCTTGTCCACCGATGATCCTAGCAATCTAGAGTCGACCAAGGCCGTTCGAATGAGCTTTATCGAGGCTATATTTTGTAGTTTCCATAACTCCTTTAGGAATTCCAACTCGGTGCCTGACATCTCGGTTTTATTCTTCAGCACCCCAAGAAGGAAAACTTCACCGGATGACACGTCGTCCTTCGGGAGCATTTCAGCAATAGTCCTGTACCCTAGAACCGTCATGTACCCTATGATAGTTTGGTAGCCTAGGATGTAGACAGCCAATGCCCCATTCTCATCAAGAATGGCCCTCCCCCCTTCGAATTTGCTCTCTCTCGAGTCGAACACCATCACCTTCTTATACAGCCTCGTTTTCCTTTCCGATAATCCCCTCAAGCTTCGGTATCTGCTTAAGAAGATTTTCAGCGCAACCGTCACCGAGTTTCCGTCACGATCACCCGATAGCCTAGGGTCTTTTCCTGTACAATCAAGTCTTGAAGCTGTCGCTATCATACAATCACACTGAACAACGAACCCGACGGGACGAGTTCAGTATGCAGAACGGCAGGACGTTCTGGTTGCGTACGAAGAATGAAAAGATTCCAGAGGATCCAGCTGCCGAGTACGCAATTAATAACACAAAGATAGCCTACGATGTAGGCAGATACCATGCCATCCTCGTCGAGTACTATTTTTCGACCATTTCCTTTGTCTCGTTGTCAATTCTAATGGGATTCGCCCATTCTTCATCAACTTGCACTCGTCCATAAAAGGCACTTTGGGGACGAGGGTATTGACTTGGCCTCCTAGCTATGGTCGATACCTATCTGCTAGCCTACAGGACAAAAGGAGGCGGCGGCCATATCGAACGCCAAATTGAGGGCATATACCTGTAAGTTAGCTTTCTTGACATGGGGATACTGACCGTAGATTCTTTGTTTTCCAACTCCTGGGTTGAAATTCCTCATTCAGACCCCCGTTCTCTCTACCCTAAACCGATGTCGACAATCCGAGGGGTTGAAATGGATCGGAACGTTATCACACGGTGTTTGTAGTGGTTCGAGACCCAATTTGAATGGATACACAGATAGCCAGGTTGAGGTAACGTCGGACCTACACAGATTTAGAACTCTTAAAGGGAAAGCTTTTTGGGCTCGGGGTATGTATCGAAACGCTTCGTGCACTAATAGTTCGAGAAGAGCGATAGGAGTGAATTGGAAGACCCGATATTTTCCAGAGGAGTGAGAAAATCCCACGATAGATTTGTATCTCCTTTTCAGATGATGGGTTGGCCGGGGAGATCCTCGACCTAGACGATCCATAGACCAACCTCACGAGTCAAACTAGACAAGGCCACACGAAGGGACTCCAACCCCGAGACACATATCTAGGCAGCCACGACATCCATCACCAACCGCCATACGATCGAATCTCTTTAAACGAGGTACACACGTATTTTCGACTCGCTTAGCCAGACCCCTTGATCCTTAACTTTGAGCTTTGAGAGGTCCGTGGGGTGTTCTCGCAGGAATTCGATACTCACAGGGGTGATGATGTCTCCACTGGGTGGTAGTGCGTATATCTGGCTTTTGCTCTGGTGTCGAAAAGAGCCGGGAAAGGGTTCAGGTTGGTGTTGGAGTTTAGGTCGATTCGCCAATGATCTAGTCCTCTTCCCAGCTAGCATGATTATTGAGGAGCTGGGGATGTAGAGTGAATAAGATGTCCGCCGTATGGAGTTTTGCGCGAACGAGAGCAGGATTCGATGATTTTGAAGAGGAGTGAGTGGACGAGGAATTCTTTCGTGGGAGAGCTGCTCCTTTTATGGTGGTTCATCGGAAGGGAATGGACTATAAGGTCAGTATTTCTTGTCAGGCTTGAGACTTACGCTCTTAAATAGTAACTGGGTGGTTGCTTATGAGTGATGGAATGTCCCCACCGTCCAACCATTCTGAACATCGAACTGGCAGGGACAGGTTCAGAGTGTTAGTTCGGCAGGGAAAAACATCCCCCTCAGTATCATCGCTAATCGACTTTTCTACTGTACAACAAACAGAGCGAGAGACTGTTACTACCACACAAATACACTGAACATCGAACTGGCAGGGACGGGTTCAGAGCAGCTGTGGCGGCAGGACAGGTCCTTGCTTGATTGATTGGCATGGAAAGGATCGAATTCCAGAGGGATCCGGCTGGCGAGTACGTGGGACGGCGATATTAGGTTAAAGAAGGGAGGGCGAAGGTAAAGGCGGAAGAGGTCAACTCCAGAGTATACAAGAGATGGGGTGGAAGTCGCAAAGGCTTTCGGGACGGACTAAGGGGTCATGGACATCTACATCCTAGGATACAGGATGATAAGCGACGGGGGAAATCACAAGCCGACAATCAACGCTCAGATACAGGGTCTGCAGATGTTGCGATCAATGCCTGTGGGCCAACGGATGACGGAGAAGATACCGTTTTCCGGAATCGGATGACCAGCTAGGGACTGGCTGTATGTCATCGACGCGGACATTCCAAGCTCGAGATAGGATGAATCGCTGGGGAACTCGGAAGCACGTGTGCAGTACACCCAGACGTTACCGAGCATCTAAATGCCATCAAACGCGGACTGTCTATCGAAAATCTTTAGCAGCCGAAAAGAAAGGAAATTGTTGTGATGAAGATGAGCGAGGGTCCGGTATTGAGGGAAGATTCTGGGAGGTGGATGAAGTCGTAGGATACGAAGGCAGAGCCAGGACTAGCGAAGGGGACAGGGGGGAGGATTCGACTGATTATGATGGTGGACTGTGAAGGATTAGTGGTTTTATTTTTGTCGTTTGGGTTTATGGGGTTTGGGGTTTTTGTACATGTCATTTTCGCTTGTGGTTGCGGCCAACTCTGAGAGAATGAAGTTGGGGAGACGCTCTCGGATGATACCCAACCAGCCCCTGCTCTTTTCCAGTCCCTACTCTTTTCATATGCTGGGAATGGGAGGGTACGTAGTTGTGTGATTTGCGAGGGACTTGCGGAACGCTGATCTTCAATCACGCCAGCTGCAGTCTCTACATGCGCTGAAAGAGAACGCTGGATGATAGAAGGATGTTGTTTTAGTAGATATAGGAGCAGGGCAGTGTTAAGTGGATACACGGGGTTCTGCATTCAATTTGTCGATGCTTGTGTAATTTCTAGTTAGATGTTACTTGTAGATTGTCGAAGTCGATGGTAGTCGCTCTGAGAGTATGGACTTGGAGGAACGCGAATCTCGGGGCGGCTGTTAATTGATGAGATAAGAATAAGAATATCAATTGAATGAATATAAAGTGATAACATGAAGCGATTGGGGGCGGGGTATGTAGTTGTAAGGAGGAACGAAAGGGAAAAAAAGGAAGGAAGGTGATAACACAAAGTGATAACACGTGCTCGTGCTGTGGGGAGAGAATGAAGGAAAATAGAATCGAGAGAGGAGAAAGAGAAATTAGACTCTTCTTATAGGATTTTTTTGAAGAGAGTTTGTCATGTGGTTCTCTAGGTAGACTTTATGGAAGCATCATTTTACCGCGGAATTTGGTACGTTGAACCTTGGGACGGGCTTTTTGGTGAGGACGGTGAGTCATTGAGGTTGAGGTAGCTTGTAGTGGGTGGGAGGGGGTTTGTTGGTGTGGATTTTTTTGGGGGAAGGGGAAGTGTTTGGGGAAGTTTAGATGGATAAGTAAATGGTCGTTAGGGGATTCGGTGTGTGTAGGAGCTGTTTGGATTGCTTGGATTTTGTAAACTCTGGCCTTTTTTCTTTCTCTTCATAACGCCCGTTGTGTTCTGAGAAATACGACATATAAATAGGATATTTGGTTATTACATTGCTCTCCCTCCCTCTTTATAGCGGAATTGCATGAATATATGTCAGCGGGATTGCAAAAACATGTGGTATGAGATACCTAAGCATCGGCGTTTAAAAATCAGAAAAGAATACCTTATTAGAAATCCCGCTGACTTATTCCTTTTGAGATGATATGCTGTTTTAATTCGTTCTGGGAAGCGTGCTGCCCCTATATTCGCTCACATACAAGTGGAAGTGAGGTTACAGTGTAGATTTGTAGTTAGAGTGGTATCGTTGTTAAGTCGTTTTGGAAATGTACTCTAGAGAGGTTAGCTGTCTATGGGTTAGCAGTATAAAGAGATAGACCAAGATAAACCTTGAGCGAAAGTTCACTTTCACAAATCCTTGACCAAACTTCTTACCTAATCCCCCCTAGCATTCAAGAAACACACATCATCACATTACAATCCGCACGTGACGAACACTTCACCGCACCCATCCTACCTTCAGCCAAAAAGCCACAAAAAATCTACAAACCACCGATGACGCAGTCATATTCTTATCTTCCCCTTCCACTCTGTCATCTTCGTACATGCAACCTACCATAAATTCCCCCATTCATCCACACAAATCCCCATTCGATGCCGGACCCTCCGAGACCCTACCCTCCCATGACTCCTCATCTTTACCCCTGAACCCCGGACCCCACGGATATCCTAGATCGGACGATTTCTTTTCGTCTCTGCTGTGTCACGGCTTACGTTGGATTAGGGGTTCATGGGTACTGGAGATAGAGACAGGGGGTTTAGCTCCGAGGGTTCGGCGTTATTCAGGAGATGGGTTTGTGTGTTTTTTGGGTGTTGCGGACACCGAAGCCAGGGGGTGTGTGGTTTGATGGATGAGGATTGATCGATGGACGGATGGATGTGTGAGCGGGGAAAGTTACTTGGGGTTAGGGTTGGGGTTATGATGTAGTTTGCAGAGCGATCGGTCGTGATCATGGAGCGGAGATGGGAGATGGGAGATGTCCGATCGGTGTGGTGGTGGTGGTCAAGTGATGTGATAATTAAGTCCGTGGAGATCTGATCGGGATGTTGAATGGTGAGGTGAGAAGTTCACGGACGTTTTGCTGCGGTTTGTAAGCAGATGCATGGGGGAGGGTGTTCCGGATGGGTCCCTGTTTGGATCGGATTGAAGCGAGTTTGGGGGATCGGAGGGTTGGCGTTTAGGAGGGATGTGATCTGTGTTCGGATGATGAATGGTTCCTGAATTCGCGATTGAGGGTTTTACTTGGGTTCGTTACCTACCTACCTGTTTTGGTGGTGCTTGTGTTGCGCGTGGTTGGTTGGAGGTTTTATTATAGATCTTGCAAGACTGTTACTTGTTACAGCAGGTTGTTTGAGATAGAAGTGTAGAACATGTCAATGTGGAATAGTTGTGGAGAGTTCAAGTTGAATTTGAAATTGAAGAAAAATTATAACCAGAAGGAGTTGCCGGATGACATGTTTTAGCTCTTCTATTTTTTGTTTCCTGTTCCTAGATGTACCTGAGTGAGGGAACACGAGGGGCGGATTGGCTCGCTCGGTTGGCTGGTCTCTTGTAACTGCAATGTTACCTTTGCATGCGCGTATCCTTCTTGTGGAATCAATAGTGGCATGGGTTACCCGATTCATTCATTGCTCACAGGACAGATAATCGAGTCTTCGTCGCCTTCTTTCTCTTGGGGAAACTCGGAGTTAGCGAGGAGGATTCTCAATAGTTTGTACCTGGCCAGGTGCCGAACATGCATCATGATGATTGATTACTCTGTTCGGTATGTTGGCGACGTGAGAAGGATTCTGCCATGGTAGCCTTGTATTGTATGATTGATGGGGGTGCATGTGTGTTTTCGGGTGATGCGAGAAGGATTTGGTGATCTGAAGTTGGATGTGCAGAGAGGTGCAGAGGAGCTATTTTTGCCGATGCGAGGAGTAGTGGGATACACCGTAACGTCAAGTGGCAAAGCCCGTCAGCCCTACGCGATTAGGAGATGATGATATATGGGGACACGGGCGGCTAGCTTGAACTTTGAAGTGTGGGCTTGGGAGATAGGAGAGGCTGGGGGGATCTCGTGATACAAGAAATATCATGGTGTCTTTGGATCTTCATCAGATGAGCGCAGTTGGGATGATGGTGACGATGATAAGAGTGAGCATTAGACGACTGGTCTGCTCTACTGTACAAGGACCATCCCTCCTGCCAAAGGATCGTTTATTGCTGACTTTGGGGTCCGGTATCGCCAAGGCCTAAGCCATAGAGAGGAGAGAGTGAGAGTGACGCTGCCCCTTACCCTTTTGTCTTAGATGTCGTGATACACTCCACACTTCCTCCAAGACAGCGCGCATGGTCATTGGCGTGTGCTCGCCTGTCAAACCAGTTGCTTGTTGTTCGGAGAAGTATTCGGTGCTACAGTCCTGTACCTGGTCGGGTCCTGCTGCGTCGTTGGTCGCGCATACATAGCGGCCGCAAACCGGCGACGAAGCGCTTTGCTCGGGAAGATGCACGATTTGGAAAGAGAACAGAGACCAGCCTTGCCAACGTTACCTACAGACCCTCTCCTGACATGAGATGGGGGTTTTGAAATGCCATGCTGGGCCACTTTTGGCCCGACCAACGGCTGAACGGCTTTCTGCGACGGCGGTTTTGTGGTGACGCTGGGCCAAAACGGGAACGGCAGCGAGAAACGAACAGCGACCTCCCCTGGAGTTCACGGTAGCAGTCAAGCAGTTGAGAAACATGATGGCGGTCGCGGTGGCGGAGAAGCAATAGGGGAGAAACTCGGGGCAAGCACCGGGGCAGAGGCCAGTTGCTTTCACAGCAGCAGTTCGGCTAGCGAACCATGGGGGAAGGGAAGCTTGGAAGGGATGAGTGAGATGTGCAAAGCTGTGCAGTTCATCCACCACGAGCACATGGCGAACATCATCATCTCGTTCGTCTTATCCGCGGACAGCTGTGCATGTGCAGCGGGACCTAAGCATCTTATGCCCGCCAAGAGCATGGGCGTGTTCAGCGAGCATGATTGCTGAGTCGTGGCCCTGCTGCGGCCTTGTTGACGGCGCAGCGAAATGCCGACGAAGAGCGTTCTGCCTCATATAACAGTCAAAAGAGGGCTTGAAAGGGTGTAATAACGAGATGCAGAGCAACCGTCTATTCTCGGAATCGGGCCAAATTTTAATATACGACCATCCCGATAAGCTGGCGTGCGGTTAAACCGGATGGAGTATAGGCATGGAGAATTTACAGAGTGGGCCGGTCGCGCATGCGGCGGCGGGGAAGGGAAGGGATAATTGCGCAAGAAGAAGCGTGGAAGGGTGGAGGAAGAAGCAAAGAGGCGTGGCAACGCTGAGGACAGCGTGACTCGTGCGGATAAGATGAGTGAGGTGATGGTGTCGGGGAAATATAAGCCAAATCATAAAGTAATTGTGAATTAGATGTGCACGGCTGCCCGGCACTATTGCTGCCCTGATGCTAATGTATGCGGCCACTCCAACGTACGATGGCTCCTCTCGTACGTGCTGTATGTAGGATACAGCATCCCTCTACGCTGCATATGTAGGCCGTAGTCAGTCTTGGACGTGCTATGTAGGCGCGCTCTGTATAGTGGAGAGTGGACGGGCGCGCACGGAAACACGCTACGACGGTTCCATAGATATTGGGGGCATGTCACCGCTGCAGAAGCGCAACGTCATCGATCTCACCGTCGCACGCGAGATGCAGCAGACAATGCGCTCGCTCTCTGTCTCGCGACTCCTGCAACCACTGCTACTGGCTGTCTCTCCCTCCTGTCACCGTACCACCTCCACCATCTCCACCACCACCGCATCTGCCTCTGCCCCCGCCCACGATTATCTTTACACAATAGATACAGGTCTGACGGCTGCCGAGGCTGTTGGCCAACAAGGTTTTGCTAGCAGGATGGCGAACAACTGGCCGGCTAGTGGGTAGTCACGTAGGTAGAGGGGACAGAGCAGCCAAAGGCAGTCCCTGGATCGACAGCTGTCGTGAAAATCCAGGAAGAGGCTGCCAGCAACGCTCCCCTAAGCCTCATGTAGGCGGCGGCCTCCCCACATGGCCTCCCTCCAGCGTCGACGGCTCCCGAACCATAAATGGCCGACCCCTGAACATCATGAGCAGTGGCGACGAAAAGGAACGAGCCAGTTCGGCCGTCAGCCAGGGCGAGGCTGCATCGCTGCATCGTGTCTGCTTCCATGCACCTTCACCGCACATCCAGCGACTCGTCGTGCCCGCCTAGTGGGTAGTCAGCTCTCGCAAGCCTGCACGCTTTAGCCCTCTTCCGCCCTCCAACCTAAGCGCGAGTCCGGCGCTCTGCAGTCCGCGAGGCCTCTCCGTCGGTTGGCCCAGGCTGGGAGCAGCTTAGCTGGGTGTGCTCTCGGACTACCGCACCGTCCATGCTGAAACAACTGTGTAGTGTCGTTGGAGAGGATGGGATGGGATGGCCATCCACCAATCTGCCTGCCTGCCCTTACACCAACGCCCTGCTCTGTAGCGCCTCGTGCTCCCTCCGACTTTTTTGCTCTGCCCGCGACCACTGCCCACGATGCCTGCCCGCCGTGCCCCCGTCTGCGCGGGCTGTGGCCGTCGACCAGTGCCAGCAGCAGGGCATGGTTCACGCTTCACACAGTCCCCAGAGAGTCGGCCGCAACGCTGCTGCTCGTTTGGCGCAGGTGAAACAATGCCAGGCCCATCCCGAGAGGGCTCTCTCGCACAGACTGCGGTTCATCTCAATATATCTGAGCACATCCCGGATATTGCTGTTTATGGTGCCTGGCCCCTCCGCTTCCCTAGAATCCCTACCAGCCCACATCCCTACCGCTGCATCTGCATGCTGAACCCTTCGCTCAGTGACGACCCTGACGGCCCCATACCTTTTCTCGCGCCGCGTCTGTCCTCTGTCCCGCACCCTTTCCTCGTCTTATCCTCAAGCCACTAGCCATCACATCGCCAGAAGGCACTGGCTTTGTCCTGGTTCTGTTCTGGCTCCGTGCGCCTCTGTTTCATGCCTGCACCTGGACTCCCATCATCTCGCATAACTATCCTCTCAGTCCCGCCAACCGCCCTTCTTCTTGCTCTTGGGAACTGCCGCCTTTTCCACCATCCGCTCCTTCTCACTAACCAACCGCAACAATGGTCGACGTAGCTGTCTCCGCGCAGCTCCAGCAATGGTCCTTCGAAAAGCCCTCCGCCCTCCCTACTGATCCCTCCACCGCTGCCTCTTCACCAGACCCGGACATGTACGACGGAGAGACCGTACGCCTGGATACCGCGCCAGTCAACCACCAGCCCAGCATGACCTCCTCAGAGTCCCTCATTCAGGAACGCTACCTTTCCTCAGAAGAAGACCTTTCCCCCATGGAACCGGATTCAGAAAAGGAGGACGAGAACGAAGAGGAAGAGGAGTTTGCAGCAGAGATCATAACAGCCAAGAGGATGTCCATTCAGGTGCCAAAAGCAAAGCATGGTGATATGGCGGTCATGGTTTCAATTGTTTCTGCTGGACGACCAAAGATCGTGGACCTTCCAAACCTGGTGTCTCCACTGCCGAAACCAGAACGTTCAGCATCACTGGCTGCCCTCCCTCCAGCAATCCAGACTCAACTTCTCCCAGCTAGGAGTTCTCTCATTGTACCGCTTTCTGCGCCTCTCTCTCATTCTCCTGCACAACTGCCAGTGTACACGAAACACCAGAAACACTCTCCTCCCGACAAGTCTGTGAATCCCCTGCGGAGCTCACTTAGGATATCCACCTCCTCGACTTCTATCAGCGATGCTAACAAGAGCACCTCCTCTCTTTCCTCTGCTTCTAGTGTCAGACGACCTGCCAGTGCAACGGGGGCATCGCACCGCTCTGACGATTCTCCGAAATCTATTCCTGTAGCCCCCGCCACTGCTTTTCCATTCCCTCCAATGACCCCACAGACGCCGCAAACACCCGAACCGCACTCCTTCCTCAGTTCGGACCCTTTTGCCAACAACTCGACTTCGGCCGCTTCACCAATCATCAAACCCGCGCCCCACAGACGCCTGCGTAGTATTTCTATGAAACTTTCACTGGCAAGAATTGCTGTTAGTGGATCCAAGAAATCTTCACGCGGAGGAGCCGCGCCTCCTACGCCGGCTACACCCTCCTACACCCCCACCACCCCTCAGACAGCCTCGACGGCAGGCGGGTTTCCTTCCCCAGACAACAAGTTACGACGGGCCTCCACAATGGGCCCACGGGTGTCTTCACGAGAAATGGGAATGCCACCTCTACCTTCTAGGGAAGAAGAAATCAAGCCACGGTCGAGATTGGTTGCACGCGCTGCCAATGAACGGGCGCCGCCTCTCGAGTTACCACCTTTCCCGGACGAGGAGGACCCAATGGCAAACAAGGCCCGCAGGCTTAAAAAGAGGAAGAGTTTCATGGACTTGATCTAAAAATACGAGAGCTGATATGAGCGCTACTTTTTGGAAGTGTCGCCTATGGAACGCCAACGAACTAGACGCATTTTTCCTTGGCCACTCGACAACCCGCACTTTTCACGAATCATTTTCTTCGACCCATGTCTTACCACCTTATGAAACCGCAAAAGAATCATTTCATGGAAGGGTAGATTCCCAAAAAGATTATGCCGCCAAATTCCACTTTGTTCCCTTTCCCGAGGCTGGATTACCTACCTACATCGATTGTCCGATCAATCGCTCTCTTCTCATTCTGGAAATTCTCCGATACCAACTCCGAATTATCTCATCAATATTCGCATTACATCTCTTCAAGGCGTTCCATCATACCAATCGCACTTCGGACCTTTCTATTCTCATTCATGCATTAGTAGCGGAGTTTTTTATTGGCGAAACTCGGCGGTGATGTGTCGTTTTCAACCCTGATTTTCAAGTTGGTTGTTATTTTTCAACAGATACCCAGTTACAGGAATATCTGTGGCGTTTTTACAAGCGGTGGTCGGATTTAGTCTTTCACTTTTGCCAGTTTGCTTTGGCATATTTTCTTTTTTATCTTTTCATTTTCAACATTTCTTTCGCTATCATTTAGCATTTTCATTTTTCTTTTTACCCCCCATTCTGCTTTGATTTAACATTCGCAACTATCCTTAATACTTGTTGATTGTTCAAAGTTCATTTTTTTCGCAACTATCGTTAATAACCGCTGCTTGTTTGTGCTGCTCTTTATTTTGGCATCCTATGTCAGGACCAGTCTTGTATATATAATGACGACGATAATGATTTGGCATATATTTCCGTGTGGCAAAATAACACAGGAGCCAACAAGAAAGTTTCCCTTTCTCTATATCAAACAAGATGAAGAGGAAAAAGAATGAAATGGAATCGCAGATATAGTGGTTCATTTACATCAATTTGCTCGGTATCCTTATAAATATCTGTGATATTCTTTGTCTCGAAACTTTTCGATCAGGTGTTATAGCCTTCCTAACCTATAGCATAACTACTATCATTCTTATCTTGATTCGTCATCTTTTTTCATCTATGGTATACACCTGACCTCCCTTCCCGCCTTGCCGCCTCCCCTGCTGATAAGCCATCCAACCCTCTCTTATCTATCTCTCTCGCTCTCTGTCTAGACCCAAGCGCTTCCTGACTCCAGACCGACTCCAGACTACTCCGTACTGTATGTAGATTCATGCACTCACGCACTCGCGCACTTACGCACGCACGTAAGCGCTCACCAACTGGCCAGCCGTTCGTTCGTTTCAAACTAACGAACGAGCGGGAGCGAGCGAGCGAGTGCTGCTAAGGTTCACGAAACGATGGGGGTGAGTGGTGGGGATTGATGGCTTGACTAAGAGGTTAAGTTAGGTTGGGTTGGTGGCTAGGGTATACGTATACATGCTCCTAGCTATATATCATGACTGTCGATAGAGCGGGTGGTATATTGCTTATATCGATATGTGTATATCTCCGTGAAGTAGATTATATGATTAGTAGTAGTAGTAATCGGTAATCGTGATGGTAGTTTTCTCTTCCTTATTACTATTACGTGGCCAAGTTCACTCATCTGTCGATCAAACGGGAGGAAACGGAGATAGACCATGTAAGTAAAGAAGGATGATGGGGTGAAGGATGGGGATCCTGGGTTTACCTAAGCAGGGTGTAGTGTGGTGAGGTTAGGAATCAGGATGCGGGAAATTTTCCACCTAAGTACGTAGGACGCAGGGCTCCTAGTAGTTAGGAGGAGGGAAAACCTGGTAGGTACGTAGGTAGTAAGAGGGTGTTTGTACATACGGTGTACGGTACATGAATAATGAATGGCTTCATATGTGAGAACGCGTGACATGACTCCTGGGACGCGATGGTGTTGGCGCGTTGAACACTGATTCATGGTCCCCGTACCTGCGTTGCGTTGCGTGCGTATGTTTGTAGAGGACGGCACGGGATGGGATGTGGGAAGGGAGGGGTTCAGGGTTCGGGTGCCTTAGGAGAGGAGATAGGTAACTAGTGTATACTACAGTAAACCCTAGCAAGCGTATTATCTCGGGGAAACTGTAGGAAGTAAGGGAATGAAAGCATGAAACCATTTTCTCATGAAGAACAGGTGGACGTGCTGAGCGGTGGTTTGCTTAGGCATGTAGACAGACCCACCCTCCGTCCAGTTCTCTCGTATCGAGAAAATAAAATAGAGGAAATAGAATTAAAGTTTGAATTCTTTATATGGGGCAGTTTTGTGAGATTCGTATTCGGTACCAAAGCACCGTTTGTTTGTGTGAAGTGTTGCACATATGTATGTATGTACATACTTAGGCAGGCCTCTCCACTCCGTTCCCGTACCTTAGGATTGTGTACATACATATCGTCAAAAATACACTCCGTACCTGCGCTACAAACTCGATAGTACTACAAACAGCAAGGCCCCTCTTATCTCCGAAGTAAATCAAGCAAGCCTTGTATTCGAACACTTCACTTTCAAAACCGTACAACTGATATCACTAGCCCTTTTCCTCGGTTTATCCCGCGCAGCACGGGTCGGGTAGAGTAGTGTAGAGTACGGAGCACTATATTATGTGGATACAAAAACTCTACAACAACCTAAACCACATACCCGATACTCTGGTCCTCGGATGTTTCGAAACAAAAGAAAATCGTCCATGTATCCTTGAATTACCTAGGTAAGAGGTGTCGTGACGTGACGTGTGCTGTGTTTGCAATGGTTTATATGAAACGCCTAGGGCTGGTTTGCCGCAATTGTGGGTTCGGCGGAGGAAGGAGAAGAGGATGGATTGAGCATGGTGGGAGATTTTTATTTTCTTCGCTCATGCGAGTTGGTGGTGTGATGCGGAGAATTTTTTTTCTCTCTTGCCTTTAAGAGATTTAGACCTTGCATAGATAGACACGGGAATTATTAGATATGTAGGTCATATTGGAGGTTTCCCTCTACTTGAATCTGCCTGTCTCGGATGAATTCGAACAAGCGAAGAAATACGAACTAAACTAGAGAAAAATACCTATGAATAGAAAATAAGCATTTGGTTTGTGAACCGTTTCTCTTTTTTCTTATTTTTCTCGTGTTACGAGTCATGTTGGTATCCCAAGTTCAATTGTTGTGTCGCCGGTCGGGATGATGGCGCAATTCAGATACGAAGGTATGTGATACCAAGATGCCTTTCTCTTCAAACAGGGTTCAAGGTACGTAACTCGCTGATGTGAGATTCTCGAATTCGAAACTCCATAACGCAATTTCTGTTATCGGATTTTGTTTGGAGACTCCTTGTTCCATGTCTATGCCAGGTTACATTGGTGATGGATGGCTGGTGTTGATGAGGACCCCTGGAAGCTCGCACGCGAGACGAGACGATTTGATTCCAAAGCGAAGTTTTACCGACACGTGAGCCGCACAAGTCAAGGGTGAATTGGAAGAGTGCAAGTCACATGACCGTGCCATTTTCCCGCCGTCTTTTCCGACGGATTGCTGATGATATTCCCCACATTGGACCTTCCCCGCAATCCGCTATGGCGTTCGGCCCCTCCCCACAGAGGAAACCCGTGGCTTTTGTGCCTCGATCCTCGGGATATCTGGGGACTTTTATATTTTCCAAGCCTAACTTTTATCTATCTCATAAAATCCTCCCTCTTCAAAGCGTTCAGATTTTGAGTTTTTCGTTTTTGAGCGTTGACTCTTTGTATCTTTATCTTCCTTTGCCCCGCAGTAGAAGATCCCACAATACATACCAGCCAATAGAAGGAATAGATTGCTTATTTCGTTTATTTCTACCATATTAACCTTTTTTTTTTACCTATCTTACAACTGTCTGTCTACGTTTCTTCATTCTTCGATTCTCTAGACCTTTCGTCGAAATCTTTCTCCCATTCGCGATTAGAGAAACTCTACGATTCGTGTTAGTAAAATGGCGCCTGAGAAGTTGTCGCGGGAGGAATTGGAGAAGAGGTATCCAATTCCTAAGAAACTTTGGCAACATCCGGATCAGAAGTCTACGAGAATGTGGAAGTTCTTGGAGAAGGTTAATAAGAGAAGGGGACTTGATCTTAAGGTATTTGGTCCATTTTATTTGAGCATTATCCTTAACCGTGGTTCCGTCTTGGAGCTGTAGGGGCGGATAGTTAGTTGAGACTATGGATGGGATGAGCTTAAGAGGGTTATAACAATTTTGAGGAGACGCTTGCTAATAATGTGTATAGAACTTCCATGAATTACATGCTTGGTCTGTTGGTGATAATAGGACGGATTTTTGGGAAGAACTTTGGGAAGAGGCTGGATTGGTTTTTGAGGGGGGATATAAAGAGGTTTGTTTGATTTCTTGCTTATCGATCCTATGGTGCTTTGAAAGGGTGTTTCCCGCAAGTCTCATGAAATCATTTACCTACGTCATGTTCAAGTTGACATTCAAGATATCATTGCTCATACCCCTTCTTACATGACCACGCTGTTTTATGTACTCTTTCTATTCTCTGTTATTATTGTGAAGGTTCGCTGGCCTAACTCATATCTTCTAGGTCGTTGATACATCCGCCCACATGGACACTGCACCACCCTGGTTCCAAGGTGTTCGTCTCAACTTCGCCGAAAACCTCCTCTATACCGCCCCTCAACCCGGCAAACCGACGTCTCCCTCCCAACTCACAACCATCAACAAAGAAGACACCAAGATCGTCATCACAGAGATCCGTGAAGGCTGTTCCTCAACCCGCCACTACTCCTATGGTGAATTGCGGAGAAAAGTAGCCATCCTCGCAAATGCGTTCCGAGCAAAAGGTGTCAAGAAAGGAGATAGAATCGGTCTAGTGGCCAGCTCTAGCTTCGATACCTTAGTCTGCTTCTTAGCCACCACGGCAGTTGGCGGGTTATTCTCAAGTTCGAGTACCGATATGGGGACTAAGGGTATTTTGGAGAGGTTATTTCAGATCAGACCGAAGTATGTGTTTGTGGATGACTGGACGGTTTATAATGGGAAGACGATGGATCTTCGACCTAAAGTTAAAGAGATTGTGGAGGGGTTGGTGAAAGCGAATATGCCGGAGTTTGAAGGAATCGTGTTCCAATCGCGATTTGACCAACCGGCAGATATATCGGGGATCTCGAAATCAGTGACCTTGGAGCAATTCTTGACGAATGCGAAGGGGGATGATAGTGTAAGATTTGAAAGAGTGGAGTTTAGAGATCCTTTCTTGATTGTTTATTCGTCTGGGACGACGGGTATACCGAAATGTATTGTACATTCGGTTGGTGGGGTACTACTGAACTCGATGAAAGAAGGACGTCTGCATAGAGGTTTGGGACCGGATTCATCAATCATGCAGTTCACGACTGTAAGTTAATCCCAACAATTACGCATGATTAAAACGACAACTCAACTAACACACATATCATAGACTGGATGGATCATGTTTCTTGCCTCCATCATGGGCCCTCTATACGCGGGACGATCAATCCTATACGACGGCTCACCCTTCCAACCCGACCTCCAAACATATGTAAAAATAATGGGCGAGCAGAAGTAAACCACCCTCTATTACCACCTCCCTCAATCCCCACCACTAACACACCTACAACAGAGTAACAGACCTAGGAACCTCACCCCGTTACCTCCAAACCCTCCACAACGCAAACATCCTCCCCCGCAACGTCACCGACCTAAGTAACCTCCGCACAGTCACTTGTACAGGCATGGTCCTCTCAGATGCCCTCTTCGAATGGTTTTACGATTCTGCATTCCCCTCTCGAGTTCACTTAGCCAATGTCTCTGGGGGCACGGACCTAGCAGGTGCTTTTGGGATCGAAAACCCACTCGAACCCGTCTATCTAGGAGGAACCCAAGGACCGAGTCTCGGTCTCGCAATCGAAGTGTATGACTCATTGATTCCAGAGGGAGAGAAAGGTGTAACAGTTCCAGACGGAGAACCTGGGGAATTAGTAGCGTGCGTATAATCCCCCATACTTCCCACACTCCCTCCTATCTTATCCTAAACTCCATCCATGATACAAGGTTCATCAGACTAACCCATCTATTCATACAGAACCAAATCCTTCCCCAACCAACCAATCTACTTCTTCTCCGACCCCGACAACTCAAAATACCACTCCGCCTACTACACCCGCTACCCCCACATCTGGACACACGGAGACTTCATAGTCCGCCACCCACTAACTCGCAACATCCTCTTCCTGGGTCGCTCCGACGGGGTACTCAACCCCTCCGGCGTCCGTTTCGGAAGCTCAGACATCTACTCCGTCCTAGAAGAGCACTTCTCCAGCAGCATCGACGAAGCCATCTGCGTAGGACAGCGGCGACCCCAAGACGACGATGAACGCGTAATTCTATTCATTAAACCACGACCTGGTGTCAGATTAACTGTGGAGTTGATAAAGCAGATCAAGGAGACGATTGGGAGGGAGAAGAGTAAACGACATATCCCCAAGTTTGTGTTTGAGACGCCGGAGATCCCGACGACGGTTAATGGGAAGAAGGTCGAGTTGCCGGTTAAGCAGATTGTTAGTGGGAGGGTTGTGAAGCCTAGTGGGACGTTGGCGAATCCGGGGAGTTTGGAGTTTTATTATCGGTTTGCTAGGGATGAGAATTTGGTTGATGGGACTGAGAGGGTCAGGAGTAGGTTGTAGATGGGGATTTTGGAGGGAGCAGTGTTGATGAGAGGTTGTATGTAGATGTGAGCGTGTTTCTGTTTCCTAGATCGAGAATTATTTTCACGTCTTCGTTATATTAATCCTAACCCTGCTATTATAAACACTCTATTCCCATATACATATATAATTGCTTATTATGAGTATGTCCATAAGTAAACCTCAATTATACCACATAACCCACAGCATCTCAAGGAACACCATTGTCTATTTTCCACCCACTAAAAACCACTTCTCACCTCATACATACCTAACATGTCCAACTCTAGCCAGTAAATGAACGTTTAATCTATTTGTATGAAAAGAAGGCTCTTATTTGCACCTTCTAGTTATTGCCACACATACAGGAGTGCCTTTCAAAAGCATCCCGAGCGCTCTGCTTCAGGCACTTGACGGCTCATCCACAGTTTTACAAAGCCCAAACTCACCTAAGTGTCTTATCCCCCAAAGCTTGACCTCGTATCGAACGGGTTGGTTGTGCCATTTGAAAATGCTGTGTCGAACTGATTGGTTCTCTATATTAACGGGGAGTATGTAGTAAACCGACAATGAATTCGATAGCTTTGTGGATACCTATTTCTCTGAAGACTTATTAAGTTAATTTGTATTAATGTGTAGATGAGAGGGATATCATACCCGTGGCTTCAGGAACACATGCACCGAGTTGACAGTGCTTGTAGATGAGATCTGACTTCTTTAACGGTATCTGGGATTCGAAATAATTATGGATCGAGCTGGTCTGTAGGTTTTGTGCGTCGTGGTGGTGGTGGTTGTTTGAGTGAGAGTTGCTTTGCGCGTGAGCTTTTTTCGAGGTAGTGTTTGATATTTTATCGGTAATATGTAGACTAAAATCTATACTAAAGGAGTTGTATCGTGGAATCCGTGGAAATCCATTTTGAAGAGAGGGCACCTGTTGTCTTGCCGTAAACATCCGGAACATTCCTCTACTTGCTTTCTTCAGGCGCGTTATGCAAAGTGACGCCCCAAGAACCGCACACGCCTAAATCGGGAACGTTAGAATGGTGTAAACCCAGTCCGGGGTCATCATTTTTTCCTGCATATTCGAGATTTAGGAAGGAGTGATGTTGTTTATGGCTATCATTAGGTTGTAGGTACAAACTGTAGTCAACAACTCAGCGTTGTTGTAATGTGCATATATATGTGCATATATATGTACATATATTGATCCTTAACTTCCTGCTGCCTTGCCATCATTACTTGCTATCATACTTATTATCCTAAGCTTTGAGATAAGTAGCCGATCTTGCTAAAATGTGTGCATATACCTCTGATTCACTCCCTAGTCTTCGTATTCTCTAGCTAACCATCCCGGAAGGAAAGGTATTCCCAAGCTTCACGCTTAACCAGTGATTTGATCTCATCGTGATTCATGCACCGGTAGTGTGGCACCGCCCTCCAGATCTATGGCCTAGTCGTTGCCATCTGAACATGTTTTCTTATTGAGTCCCAGTGTTAAACTGCTTCCTGGTCTGGCCTGCGAGTTATGCTTCCCTCTCATCACTCATCCTCAGGAGTACCTCTTTTATTTGGCTACAATCCAAGGAATCACCCATCCATGCATTTACATCCGCACCCGCGTGTAGAAGTGCGCAAACTGCTCTTTTATTCTTGCAATAGCCCGCTCGTATCAATGGTGTAAACGAAGTACCGGGTTCTCAGCTTTCCAGATTTACTCCATATTCAATCAACAATTATACAGTTTCGTTGTCTTCGGCATACGATAATGGTGTTGCACCGTCGGAATCTCGCGCCTCTGAATCTGCACCTAACTCTAGTAGTAATCGGACCATTGCAGCTGCGGTTGTATCAGAACTACTACTTTTGACTATGGCATGTAATTCTTTCGAAAGGTCAACAGTGCTTTCTTTTGCCAATATTCGCACGACTTCTTTATGACCCTTGAGCAAAGCTTTCATTAAAGGCGTATGCCTGGATTTATCCTCATCTGTAGCATTCGCTCCAAGTTTCAGTAGTGTTTGCACTGCTCGTGTGTGACCTTCCTGGCAGGCCATATGCAATGACGTGGTATTATTATGGTCCTTTTGGTGAACATTTGCCCCTAGTCTCACTAATTCCTCTATGACTGCTCCGTGACCAGAAAGTGAGGTTAAGTGAAGCGGCGATAGACCATATGAACCGAGACCCATATGAGCACCGGATCCCACCAGTATCCTTACAATCCATTTATAGCCAAATTGGGCGGCTAATAAAATTGATGTTTCTCCAGTGTAACCCTCTATGTAATTGACATTTGCTCCTCGCGAGCATAGAAGGTGGACTAGGCCTTCATTCCCAGCACGTGTTGCTATAGTAATTGGCGTACACAAGGTCTTGGTTTCTGAATTTACGTTTGCTCCAAGCCTGATGAGTTCTTTACTTGCTTCGATATGCCCCGCACTTACAGCGCAGTGCAATGCTGTTCTTCCTTTATCATCTTGCACTTCCAAGTCTTTGACGAGTAACAAACCCTCCACTTGACCAGATATTGCGGCATGGCGAAAACAACTCCTCCCATGAAGCAGCTTTCGGACAATACCTGGATCTCCAGCTCGACAGGCCAGATGTAGGGGAGGAAGGTTTCCGTATGAAGGTATTGGCAGGCTAAATAGTTCTGGTCTGAGGTCTACTTTGGAAAGAATTAATTCAAACATGGGAAGATGGGACACTGATGTACAGTATCCTAATATCCCTAGGTAATGGGACTGTTGTGATTGTCCTATAAGAGTCCACGGATGCCACTCATAAGTACTTTGATTGAGCGTAAGCACTTTAAACCGTTCCCAAACGTCATCATCTTGCGTTATTGATATATCATTGGTAAGCGGGGCCCAATGTGCTTTTGCGAACTCAAAAAGGGCTGGCAGGCTAGCAAAGTTGTTCTTTCTAGTATTGCTTGGTAAAGGAAACTTTACCTGCGCAGCCCGGTGGTTCTGACCGTAACCTCTCCAAGTAAGTGTTCCAGGAACCAGAGACGAGAGAAATTTTAAAGGGCCTGGAATGAAAAGTTGATCATTTGGGCTACTGTCCTTTGGAGCTTGTAGGACCGAAGAATAATTGGACGACGTGAGATGAACAACACACATTTTTCCCAGTTCAAGTCTTGCGCCATTCAGATCGAGGCCATTTGAAAACGGGCTTTTCGGAGGTCTATCCATAAGGAATTGGAGAACGGTTTGATGAGTGAGGACGATTTCATTAGTTTCGGTTTCCATAATGAGGTTCAAACCACAGGCGATGATTTCTTCTTTGGATGGCATGTTATCCCTCTCGACTTGACCATTTCTGGGGTCGATGGAAAGTGCTTCCATTAGCTGCTCGACCTGGAACGGTGTAGGGGTTGCACATAGCCAACGTAGAACTCGGGGCGTCAAGTTGATGTGCCGAGCATTCATGCGTTCTAAGCAGCGCTCATACGTCTGATTGAGATCTTTTGGCAGGTTTTCGATCTCTTTCCGGATCTCGCGGTCGGTTGTGCAGAATCTCCACAGAGCGTCGAGTTGGAGGCTTACCCATAGTATCCTCGAAATCCATTAATCACAAATCAATAAGTAATATCCAAAGTACTCACATCGAATTAGCATTTTCCAGCAACCTAGCCTTTATATCGTTTATTAGAGGTTCGTTCTGAGTTAGTGTTCTATCATCTTCATTGTTCCGATCTATTGTCCATTTAATGAAACTGTGGATATCGTTCGCATTATTGCCATTTTCAGAAGTAGATATTTTTGATGAGCCTGGGAACCTTGAGGACACTCTGAGGCTTTCGCGTCCGGAGACGAAAACAAGTCCATTTTGTAAAGCTTCATTTCGTAATACTCTGAGAACATTTTTGACTTCCTCAGGCTTACACTCATCTAATCCATCAATAATGTAGATAATCTGCTGAAACTGCTTCCGTAATGGTTTAAAAACCTTATTGATGATCTCTTCGAAACTTGATGCTCGTTTATTTGGGCCGAAATATTGTTTGATGGAATCGATTACGTTTCGGGGACAAGGTCTCCTAAAGCCATCAAGGAATCCAATGAGCTGCTTAATGAAACTTCGGAAAAGCTGGGTAGCTTCAAGTCTAGAATGGTATGAATAGCTGAAGAAGAAGTGCACCACAGGATAATCCATGTTATCCTGGATGTGTTCGATGACAGAGCTCCTAATCGATTCAGTATAAGAAGGGGGTGAAAATCATGCTATCGTGCAGCATACGTGACGAAGGTTTTCCCAGATCCAACTAATCACATGATTAGTCCACATATGTTGGAGAGATTTGATACTAACGAAGTGAGCGTACTTTTACCAGTGAGCCAGAGGCATGCATCGTTCTTTTGCGCTATCCAATCCAAAAATGTCCTGTTGCGCAAAATCCAACATGCAGTTTTTGGGCATCTCCTACTGAGGAAACTCCTATGCATTCGATCGGGCTCGTAGTCTGAAATATAATCTAGAATATTTAACGTTACGCCTTCTGCAGAACTTTCAGTGGGTTACGTGGTGGAGAATGTCCAGTTAGGGATTTACCATATAAGACTAAAGTCCAATCTTGCCTAGAAAGTTCTGGAAACTGGGAGGGACGGTTTGGTCGCAGTGGCGCCGAGAGATTATCAACTACACTATTGATTCGACTTCTGCCTATATAGATTGCTGTTATTTGCGAGGCGTAATTTTAGGAGAAAGTTTTAGTAATAGACACACCCTTTTGCGCCAAATTCTTTGCACACTCACCTAGACGGATATCCTGCTCCGTCTCATGCAGATACTCATACGTCGTGGCCTCTATTGCGCCTTCTTGCCGATACTCTTCTAAACCTATTTTTTGAAGACCCTGCTGAACATTGAATCGGAAATACCGCTTATTGAGCAAGTGTCCCCTCCAGCGAGCCGCAAAGTGCGTGGCTTTCTGCTCTGTGTCGGTCGCAATGCGTACCAAGGTCTTGGATAAGAACTTCAGACCGTTGTCTTCAATAGGTTTCTTCCCAGGGTTCCCTGTGCCGATTGAAATGAAGCATTTGACTATAGGCATAAGATCACCCGTGTCCCGACACCATATATCAGTGGCTTCGTGTTCAACTTCGTCCACAGGGTTATTTGAGCCGAGAGCGCCGTCAACAAAGGTTCGCGCTCCAATGTGGACGGGATCAAAGAAACTAGTTGCAGCGGACGTCGCCAGCGCAGCTTGCTGTATTGTTGACTGACTTCCTAGATCAAGCTGGCCGGTCACTGTGTAACTTCGGATGTGTGTGGTTGAGGCGGTTTCATTAGCAGTGGCACAAACAAAGCTATCCCTTTTGGTCAGCACTGATTACCTAGGTATATAAACTCCCACTAGACCTGAACGTTCGCTTACACTTTACAATGCCGCTCCTGTTCATCGTTAAACTTGTCATCTCCTGTAACTCCAGTTTGCCCTTTTATCACGTCTTTAATCGCATTCTCTAATTCCGTGGAAGAGAACCGTGCCTTTATGTTGCATTTCAAATCAAAACCGTATTGTCTTTTCCTTTTCTCAAAGACCGTTTCCATAAGAGCACGATACTGGGAAATGCATTCATCAACGTCCATTTCTAGACGGCCCAGCATGATTGCGATGAGCCTATCGCCATTAGCAACCGAACCATTTTCAACTCCCTTCATTGCTTTGTCTGAGTATATAGGTTCTAACTCGCTCTAGCAACGACGAGGTATCAAATCCCATGCGCAGGGTCGCAATGCCGAGCCGATTCGATCGTGGGAAGTGATAACTCGTGGGTTATGATCTTTTTTAACCATTAGATAATATTCAATGCTACAGAATACCGCCCAAGTCAACTCACCTCGTTGCTTCATAAGGCTAAATTGTATGTACTCAACTGGCTGGAAATCATCTCAAAGGAATATCAACTTACCCTCCTGTGCTTGTCCCACCTATCAAGTCAAAAACCTCATAAGGCTTCACTGACTCGAGACCCGCCTCTTTTCGCTCATCATTCAAACGCTCCATGAGAGACTTCAAGATATAAAGACTTGACAAGCCACGAACCCCACCGCCATCGAGAGACAGCAAGCAGAGGCCATCCTTATCGGCAGCGTCCCGTATTTGGACCATTGCGAAAATATATAGCGTCACTAAGAATTGTAGAGTTCCAAAAAGATAGTAGGGGATGGAGGGATAGGAATCCGAGTAGACTGAGGACTGAGAGCTGAGACCGAGAGCTGAAGCCGAAGGCTGCTATACACTAACAGCGTGTCTAGACACCGTCGTACGCCACCTACAGGGTCACATGGGTCGCCTATATACTTACCTATGGGGAGTTTTGGATACATTTCCACGCATGTGTACTGTACCAAGAATGATGGTATTATATCGTATCGTAAGAAGGACTCGGGACGGTGTACTAAGGATAGGCCCAACTTAGAGTATAGAATCAATTCATGCAATGATCATGGGCTTGGCATTGTCAATGGGGTCCCTATGCCTCTTGTGTTCTGTGGTAGCAGTGCTACTGCGCGTAGGTGGCTGCGTAGGTGGGCAACTCCCGAGGTCAGGCTGGTGAATAATTCTATGGTGTTGCAATTCTCATTTATCTAGCTAGCTAGCGAGCTATTATATATTTGAATTACTTGCAAGCGATAGATGATTATGGTAGTAGTGTCGAGGATCCTAGTGTGGAGGAGTGATGAGGGGCTTAAGATAAGATTCCCCTTGGTACGGTGAATTGATTATATAATCTTCGAAGTATGGAATTGATCATGGCGTTCGTCAAGCAATGTGCACCTAGAAATCCTGGCCAATGACGCACATTTCCCTACCAAAAAAAGCCCCCCAAACAATCCCATCTCCAACGACATGAAACTCCCCAGAATAGCCTCTTCCTTCTCCATCATTCACAAACCTTTAACCCCACCCACCAAAACCACAACATCACGCGTCCCAATCAAAAAAGTTCAATTGCATAGATATTATGCCAAGCCCCATACACAACCCCATCCGCAACCGCCGCAATCGCATTCCCCTCCACCCCCACCATCAACCGTTACGCCGTCCCAACCACCCACCATGACAACATCGCCACCCATAAACGATGCTCTAAACGATGAAATCACCTCCATAAACTCTATCTACGAGCCGGACACTCTAACGCCAATTTCCACGACTACAACCACAACCACCGACTCAATCTACTCCCTCCGCCTACCACCCCTCCCCTCCCTCTCCCTCCGAATCTCCTTCCCACCCACCTACCCCAACGCACCCCCCAGCATCCTCGGAACCCAAAGCGTAGGCGAGGATATCGCAAAGGGTGTTGGAACACACATCGTCGAAATACTGCGGAATGTATTATCCGAAGTCTACAGACCCGGGGACGCATGTATATTCGACCTATTGGAAGAATCCCGCGAATTCATCGAAAACGCCCTAACAATCCCCCACGACGAAGAAGCCGAATCTCAGCAAGAAGACAACGACCCAACACAACTAGAACGGCATAGATCCTCAGACTCGTTGGCGGATATAAAGGACATGGATCCACCAGACTGGATACTCGCCCCACCCATCACGGAAAAGAAGTCGATTTTCTTAGCTAGGATCGCAAAGGTCACATCACCCACACAAGCAAAACAAAACCTCCGTCACCTCCTCGCGACAGATAAAAAGGCCGCACGAGCCACACATAACATATCCGCATGGAGAATCCGCGGGGTCAATGAAGCTGTGTATCAAGATTGCGATGATGATGGGGAGACGGCTGCGGGGGGACGGGTATTGCATTTGATGCAATTGATGGATGTGTGGGATGTTATGGTTGTAGTGACGAGGTGGTATGGTGGCGTACAGTTGGGTCCGGATCGGTTTCGGATTATTAATAATGTTGCTAGGGAGGCGCTGGTGCTTGGGGGGTTTGGGAAGGAGGGGGATAAGAAGAAGGGGAAGAAGTGAATGTTTTGTTAGTGTTCATTCATATACTTGATGGGGTTTTCCTAGAAGGAAGCCTTTTAGACAATAGATTCCAAACAAGAGGAAAAACATAAACATCATAAACATCCCATAACTTCACACCTCAACACTCTCATCCAACATATCAAATATATATGAAAACTACCTATCCTTTGTAAACCTACTCATCAATACACCCCCACCCTCTCCTATCCAACCCCAAACAAACCACCACTTCCTCACCACCTAAACCCAGCAAACCCTCTCAGCACCCACATCATCAGCAAACCCAAAAATAGAACCCCCCCTCCCCCTGCCCTTCCCCCGCCT
>AJFL01000508.1:0-33300 GCA_000467735.1 Rhytidhysteron rufulum CBS 306.38 | reverse complement strand
AAGCTCATCAAGCTCATCAAGCTCATCAAGTTCTGAATCCTCAACCTTATCACCTTCAAGCTCATCATTCTCAACTTCTGCCTCCCCAAGCTCCATATCTACAGGTGCTTCATCCTCAAGCTCTTCATCTCTATCGAGTCATACCTCTTCTAGCGCTATTGACGTCAGTGCGTCTCCATCTACAGTCGTTCCATCAACAAGCAGCGATTTCACATCATTTTCTAGCAGTTCAACATCTGATCTGCAGACTACTACGTCTACCCTCTCGGCAAGTAGTACAACTCCGGACCAGACCAGTACTATTTCAACGCAATCTCCAATATCAGTATGCATCACATCGACTGCTGTATCCTCGGCTGCACCTCCAAACCTCGTCGCCAATCCTGGTTTTGAATCCATTCTACCCTCACAAAATTGGTCACCCGTCAATGCTGTTGGCTATAGTGACTTAGCGTCAGCACGCACCGGTGGAATTTCGTTGTACGTAACATGCTCTTTGCTTCATAAGGATAAATCACTGACTATATTTTTTCAGCAAATTCACCAATAGTTATTCAGTGAAAGACGCCAGTATCTCCCAGACCCTGACTGGACTAGACACCACGAACACATACAACCTAACCTTCTTTTATCGCATACCCTCGGGCAACTACGTCGTGAGCAGTAGAGGTCTTGTTATTGCTGCATATCTTGGAGATACCCAAATCACTGCCACAACGATTGAGGGAAGTTTCGTTGGAGATTATCTTATGGTACAGAAATTGGGGATCAAACCAGATGCCGCGAGTCAGGTATTGAAGATCAGAGTGTATACTCCTACTTTGGGAACGACGTCACAGTTCGTGTTCATTGATGACGTATCCTTCGTTGCGATGGAACCGGAGAAGTTAGTGACTACAATGTGTACTGTGGCCGCTGGCCAGAGTTCGTCTTCTTCCACATATGACCTATCGACAAGTAGCTCTATCGTACTATCTTTGAGTACAACACAATTGTCGTCCAGCTCAGCAGAATCTTCCTCGGCTTCCAGCATATCCAGTTCGACTTCCTCTGCACTCACCACGTCCACAATCAACCTCATATCTTCGTCGAGTTTGTCCTCGACCTTGACTTTCACAAGCCTATCAATTTCTACCAGCCTATCCAACCCTACGAGTCTGTCAACTTCCACGAGTATATTAACCTCCACGAGCTTATCGATCTCTACGAGTCTATCTACTTCTGCCAGCTTATTAAGCTCTTCAAGCCTATCTAGCTCGTCAAGTCCATCAAGCTCTTCTAGTTTATCAAGCTCCTCAAGTGTATCATCGTCCGTCTCGAGCTGCATTTCTTCTTCTTCAAGCTCGACGCAGTCTCCTTCGAGCTCCACCGCAATTATCTTATCTTCATCTTCGGTTGAGTCGTCAACAATCAGCCATTCCACGAAGATATCGTCATCATCGAGCGTTATATCCTCCACCGCAAGTCTGTCTTCATCAACCAATCCGGCATCGCTATCTTCAACCCTCAGCGCCAGTAATTCATTCTCCACTGAACTTTCATCAACAAGCAGCGCCGCTCCGACATCCAGCCCTTCGTTGAGCTGTAACGCTATCCAAAACCCTAGTTTCGAGAATCTTGGAACAAATCAGGGAGCCCCTTGGGTCAGTGGCAACACCTTTTCCCATTTCGCCAATTTGTCCACGATTGCTAGAACTGGAAACGGAATAAGGTAAGTGAAATGTTTAGGCACTTTTTGCGAAATCGTAGTTAACGATAGATACAGCGTTCTGTCAAATTTCGATCCTTATTTCGATGATAATCTCTCTCAGACACTAAACGGACTGGACACCTCCAACACCTACACGTTAACATTCTATTGGAAACCATATTCGGTCCTAAACTATGGTAGTGCCACCGGCTTGTCCGCATACTTTGCGGTATACGTGGATGGCAACACGATCACTACAATTCCCCTCGAGCAATCGTTCCAATCATATACGGTATTCACCATAAGTGGGCTTAGCATCACTTCATCGTCGCCGGTGGTCAAATTCCGTTTGTATACTACCCCTCCTGAAGCGAAGAATGAGATAGGTCAGGTTGTGATTGAAGATGTGTCATTCACGCCGGATAAACTAGCCGCATGTCAGTCTTCATCCACTGTGGCTTCAACAACAGCTATTGCAGCTCTGTCAACTTCGAGCGTCATGTCCTCAATCTCCAGCGTGGTCTCATCTACTGGTATCTCGTCCGTTTCTAGCACTATCTCCGTGTCATCCACGAACTCGGCTTCGTCATCAAGTAACAGCATTATTTCTTCTTCCAGCTCTACAGCTGTTCTCTCAACCCCATCTTCTAGTTCCATGGTCTCTTCGACTTCAAGGCAGGCTACCACCTCATCCTCTACCCTGCTTTCATCAACAAGCAGCCAGGTCTTATCTTCGGCAATCTCTTCATCGTCAATCAGTCAAATCCAATTGTCTTCCAGCTCTGCAGCCTCAAGTACTAGTCAAAGTCCTTCATCCTCTACGTCGTCCACTATTGCATCATCATCAATAGGCACAGCAGTCTCCTCAACTGGAGTCTCATCAAGCACAGGAATTTCCTCAAGCACGGGAGTTTCCTCAAGCATAGTGGTCTCATCAAGCACAGGAGTTTCTTCCAGCACCACCGGACCCACCACAATGACAACCCTGGTTTCCTCAGTCCATACTTCATCGTCCACAACCAACATCCGAACCCCAACATCAATCTGCGTCACATCAACGATTTCCTCAACACCACTTAACCCTGTCCAAGATCCCAGCTTCGAATATCGATCAACGGGTCAAACATCCCCTTGGACGACAACGACATGGAGTTCTCTCAACACCACCGGCTTCGGACACAACAGCAACAGTTTCGCGTAAGCAACAAATGCTATCAAATATCCCATTCAACCCCACTAACAAATCTCCACCAGATTCATGCAAAACCGTGCAGTAACAAACCAACAATCAAGTCTATACCAGGCCGTAAGCGACTTCGACACCACCGACTCTTACACACTATCTTTCTACTACAAAGTGATCACTCTTACTGGCTATGGCTCCGCTAGGAAGTTGTGGGTTAAAGCTATTGTGGGAAGCGCCCAGGTACTCATGCAGGACGTTACGGCGCTGAGTACGGAGTGGCAGAGGATTTCGGTACCTGGGATTGTACCGGGTTCTTCCTCGAACATGCTTTATATTCAGTTGTATACTGATTATTATTCTGGGGTTGGTTGGATTGCGCAGATTGTTTTGGATGATGTTGCTTTGACGCCGGCTCGTGCCCAGCCTCCTACGACGTCAACTGTATGCTCATTGGAGACTCCTGCTCCGTAGAAAAACGAGTGGGCTTAGGTTCATTGGCTTAATGAAATGGTTTTAGGTAGAATGCTTTCGACAACTTAAAATTGTCACTGAAATATTACAGTGCATATCCAAGCTTCACTGCTCCATCATCTGTTACCTGCCTTCACATCAGTAACACAAAGTAGTTTCTTCTCTTACCCCGCCCGATACTTAAGCGTCTAAAAGAGTAACATCCTAAAACCAATGGAAAGATGATTCCATTCATAGGATTCGTGCTTCGGGTAATAGACACTTTACCTCAAACTTAAGACAAATGGCCAGGCCACTATCCACCAGCTGTGAGACATGAATCCAGAATTGTCGACCCCATCATGTTAATGAAATTTCTCTTCGTTGTACCAAGATGGTGAGTGATATTACCAAACTTTCAAGAATCGGGAAAGTGGTCACGTGATATACTATCCGATATCGCAAGCACAAAATTCACCTCTTGATCCCAGCCTCGGTTTCATGTGCTTCATAATTATTGCCATTTGCTCAGGTTTCACTACGTTGGGTATCACAAGAGTGCCAAAGGGCAGAAACAAATCATCGATGCCAAATTTTCCAGAATTTTGAAACTTGAAACTTGAAAAATGGCTACGTGATATCTGATACGTGATTGAGACGAAAAAACTCTCCACACTCATGACTGCAAGTTCAAGTTGACCACATGCCAATAGAATCTCGTTTGTCAAATGCAGGAATCCAGTTTCGTGAGGACAAGACTTATTTATCCTTACTCTGAGTATCATGTATCGTTGAGGATGTGTTGAAATTGTTTTGAGAGATTCAGTGTAGTACTTTCTATTATTTATAGCGTGGGTTAACGTATCCAAAATCTTACTGCTCCCATCTCATCTATCCCTCTTCGCATCAAACGACCCCGCCCCATCACCATTCCCCCCATTTATATAAACCGGCGGTGTCTCAACATCCCCATGATGTCTGCTATTCGACTCTTCCCACTGATCTCCCGGGATGTTACTACTCCGGCTCAACTCATTCAATTCAAGTTCGCTGTCGGTAACTGGATTCTTCTTCGCTATCTGGATTCCTGCATTATCTCCATAAGGTCTTGACGCATTGCTTCGCTGCGAACGTCCGCTGTTGTTGGAATTCTGATTGCTTCCAAGAGACATGATAGATCGAACGGAGCGGATGATGGATTCTGGGGCACGGCCTCGTACGAGTGGGCCGTAGCATGGAAGTGAAGCGGCGATGATGGAACAGTTTGGCTCGAGGAGACACCATATGACTGTTTTCGTTTCGCTGTCTTTACAAGAAAGAGGAGGATTAGCAAGCCCCAGAAAAAAGCAAAGAAAGGAGTACATACTTATGGCGCTATACCCCGAAGACTTTGAGCTCGATCCCGCCGTTATCGTGTTGTGGACATAGACGAGTCGAACAGCAGCGGCTATACAACAGAAACCACCGAGAGCGAAAATCATAGCAACACTAACTTTCCTATGACGTGGCATGTGAAGTTGCGATATCTTTGGCATGGGGTATAGAAGGATGATGACGTCGAGGACGAGAGAGCTCCCTGCGCGCCCAAGACTGAGTTTCACTGGATCCATTCGGAAACCACCAGCTGCATCCCAAGCAGCTGACACTGGGTTTCCATTGAATATTTGGAACTATTCGTGTAAGTGAGGTCCTTGCGATGAGAAGAATGCTTCGGTGTGACATACTATGACGGTGATGATACCCCAACTGCCAACTAGGAAAATCGCGACCCAAATTGCAATGACAAACCTTGATGTGGAAAAGATTCTTCTATAAAATAGAAGGACGGAGATTTTAACCGTTGCAAGCGCGGCTTGCATGAAAATTGTCAGGGTCCATAGGCATTTCGCTGATCGTGTACTCGCAAGCAGTGGGGCGACCTTGATATGGTCGATGCCGACCAAAGGAGCAAAAGCCCAAACTACGATAGATATAGCGAATGTGAGGATCTGTGAGTGTAAGTATCATAAACATCAATGCAAAGGGCAGCGCGGCCAATTACCCAAGTGATGACGATGAACCAATCATCCCAATGCCAACCATTTTTTAACTGCCTCCTAGCCAACCATCTCAAAAAAATACTGAAGAGACTAAGAACAGGAAAAACAACACTTGTAACGATAAGACCGGTCGAAATAACGGAAGGAACACTACCCGTTGTAGACGCCATGATGTTATTTGATTGCCTGAAATTTCGATGGATGTCAGCAAGCCATTCACACACGCACGCATGCAACAACGAGTGGAGAGCGGGCAGCGGGCAACGGGATCTTGGGTTTCACCACAGGCTTAAAGTACCACCAGCGCACACAGCCGACATTTATTCCCGCAGGAATGCGTGCAGTAAGCTTGGGGGCTGAAAGATGGCTGCACAGCCTTTCTATCGAATGAACACCGATGCGAGGGAGGGATCGTCATCAGCTGTGTCGTGTTGGATGTCAAATGGGTTAGGATGTAAGCATTCGGTAATGCATTCGCGAAGATTCGGTGTCCGACACTTTACGCTTGACATGGGGCGAGGTGGAGGTGATTGGGCGGATAAATCGTGATATCGAAAATATCCTGACTTAGCATTACGTAGAGGCTGTTCAACCCTTGTAAAGCTGACGACCGGAAATAAATATTCAAGCTTTTCCGCGTGTTGGGTTTTCTGGGCTAGGTATTCGGACTTGCTGCTTGTAGATTAAGTTCATGTCCTAGATGTAAAGGCGAAATGTCCTGTCGAATGAATGAACTTAACCTCAGGTCGGCTCGTCCCTTATATCCTAGCTCCCTTACCCTTGCTATTCTGTGTCGGTAATGATCTAAAAAAGGTACGTCCGCTGCGAACACCGTCGCGATCAGGCTCCGCAACTCCACAACTCATGGGGTGAATCGATCCCGAAAGATTAAAGTTATCCACATCCAAGGCAAAAAAGGACAGTCCTCGCATAGGCTTCCTTCTAACATCACGATCATCTTTGCGCAATGAGGGGCCGACAAAGCTCGAGGTTTCTCAGGGGCACCACCTGGCCATACATGATGTGGTGTTATATATCAAGAGCGGGAAATGTTTACCTTCAATAACGTGCGTTCTCGTAATGAGTGTGGATATTCACGACAATCAACATCAGCAGTGCCGTTCAAATAACAAGAAAACCTTTTCAAGATACACTTCGTGGTAACTAAGTCTAACGCTAACATTGCAGCTGAAAACCTAATGCTCACGGTAACGGCGAGCTCAGTGGCCAACAGCAGCTCTCCGAGTAATACTGATCTATTTATTTTCCATACACAACAACTTGGAAGGACGGCGGCCGCATGAAGAAGACTCTGCCGATTGAATTTCTTTCACTTTGACGCCGAGAAGCGCTTCGCATCACGGCTATGAGTATATCAGGTAAGTCTTCATCGCTATCGGGGAACCGGTCATGACTCTGCAAGCGATGTAGAGTTTCATTAGCTATGCTCCGTACGACTCCGTACGAAGAGTCGCATGTCCTCGGGGGTTCCTTTATCTCGCCTCTACATCTCTATCGCTAAATCTAGAGTCCTCGCATAAAACACAATAGCTCGTGCGAGATAGAATCTCGATGCGACGAATAAACGCCAGATGAGTTATACGCGCTCCGTTTTCGGTCCGAAATTGAAGACAGCCAGACGATGGTCGCAATCTCTGGACGGGCAGCCGCATTGCAAATGTATGCAAGAAGAATATCTCTGGTAAAGGAAGGTGCGCGAGACGTCTACAGGTTTTTAAAAGTCATTGCACTCAATCCTTTCGATAAAAAGAGTATTGGTAAAGTCAATATCAGCCACTCCCATCGTTTCGCTCGAAAGGTTTCCCATTATGGATCCAGCGCTTCTATTTCGTCGTGGTTTTAAGGAACATACTAAATTTCAAAACGATCTGATATTTATAAGAACGGCATGTTATTTAATTGGGTTGGATTAAACTGTCAGACGCCTTAGAATATAGCGGCTGACCTCTTGGCAAAATGACCCTGAGCTCCGCCACAAACCTTTCCGGTCGATCCGCCTTGGTTCAAACTTCAATATTGAATCATCCCATCACAGAACAATCTGCAAAATACCCGAATATACCGAATATGCCACGGAAACGCGCAGTCAATGTTTGCGAAACCTGCCACGATCACAAAGTCCGCTGCGATGTGGACTCGGGCGGGATCCCGTGCTCAAAATGTAGAGAGATTGGCGAGAGATGCAAGATCCGGTCGAGGAAGCAGTATAGGTGAGTCTATTCACCCCATAATTCATCGTTTAGGTGCGCGCATAGCTCACTCCCAATGTAGGAGACGAAAGAGAGCGCGGCGCCTAAGTAGCACGGGTTTCGACAACGATAGAGAACATACGACACCGTTATTTCGCCCAGATGCCGTAAAGATTGTTGCAGCCGCTATTCCGGAGCCAGGTGAAAGGATTGCACCCATTTTTGTCGGAGAGGGTGGATATGCTGCCATCCTTGACGCGACAGGCGAAACGACGCATCGCCATTTTTACGTGCCCACAACCGCGGAACAAGCACTTGCTGTCGAAGATCTCGAATATCTAAAGACCAAAGGATGTTTTAACCTCCCGGACGAAAGCGATGAGCTTCTAAAAGCCTACTTCCATTTCGTTCACCCGACCTTTCCAGTCATTAATGCATCCTCATTCTTGCAGAACTATGCCATCAGTGGCTACCAGGGAATCAATCTGCTCCTTCTCTGGAGCATGTTCTCCGTCAGTGCGAGCTACCTCCCAAACTCACCACGCAAAGCAAATAAAGAATCATATACGCGCCGCGCCAAACTACTCTTTGATCTCACACAGCAAAACGACAAGATCGTGCTCGTTCAATCATCCCTGCTTCTAAGCTTCTGGTTCGCCGATGCAGAAGATGTGAAGCAGTCCTGGTACTGGACAAGCATAGCATTCGGCATTGCACAGACACTCGGTCTTCATCGAGAGCCTAAATCAGTGACTTCGAAGCAGTCATCGTTATGGCAGAATATATGGCGGTGCTGTATGATCCGCGATGTATGGTTGGCTTTTGGGATGGGCAGACCGCTTCGGATTAATGCAGCAGATTGCGATCGTCTCATGCTGGGTGAAGCGAACTGCCGGTATAAGGATTTGGTATTGAATGGTGAGAAGCTATATTCTCCGGCTGAAGCAGAGGGATTTGTGCATATGTGGTTGAACTTGACTACAACCAGTGACGTGATACGCGACATCATGACCACCAAAACATTATCACCATCACAGATAAAAGCATTCAGAGCCCGAATTATCGTCCAGGACGTCGGCAATTCTACATCTCTACTAACACGTGTTGACCGACACTTAAAGCTTCACCAATATGCTGCACTCATTGCACTGGCTCGAGCGGGCGACCTTGAAGATGAAGAAGAGTTGGAAAAGGCTGCAGATGGCACCACTGCTATAATACAAGGGCTCCTCCATGACAATACTACCATCTACGCTGCGCCAGTTACGATTCCACTCGTAGTTCCGGCCATGGTCACCTATTTAGCCTCCACACGATCGAAAGGAGCGGAGGCGACGAAATTGGCGACGGACAAACTCAACATATATTCACATTTCCTCACTGCTATCGAGGATAATTACCCTGCCGCATCAATTTTGAAGCGTGTTTTCGAAGCGGCACAAGAGGCAATTATAGGAGAGGGCTCGGGGCAAACAAATGAAGAGGGGCTCCAACCAGAATCCATCATTCAGGCGACTCCATTATGGGATCTGCATTGGTCTGGGAATGAGAGCTTCCCTTGGCAGCCTGAGATGGGTGCAGCAGGGCAGGGCTAGTCTCCGATCACTTGATTCGTTTTGTCACTATCCTGAGGTCCTCGTCATGGCCTACACTCGTCGGTAGAGCCAAGATATCGTTCGGCCAATCAGGATCAGTGGAATCTTATCCACAAAATCACCTACAATCGGTATATTCGGTAACTTCAGTAGCTTTAGGGTCTGGCAAATTCGGTTAATTCAGGTAGTGTCAGGCGGTGTTTACACGTGAGGGGGCGATTCAACTATGAGACCATACCAGTATTAATAGTCCCATTATTCTCGAGATGGGATATTCCTATCCTTTCTTCCTTTCCCACTTTCAATCTTTTCCCATCAGAATGAAACCCCACGATGTCCTCGTACGGTGTGCTGCTATGCTCAGCGCAACCATCCTCTCGGTGTCGGCCCAATCGGCACAGGAACTAATCAACTCCGTACTCAATCCTCCACCGGGCTCTGAACACTACTCATCATACTCATCCGAAATCTACTACAATCATACGCTATACAACCAAACACCTATCGCTTCAACAAATTACGATAAACTAGAAGCATCCGCCAAATTGCTTCTACCCCTCGCAGCATACGACTATGCAGCTGGTGGAGCAGGGTTAGAGAAGACCGTTGCCGCCAATAGAGAAGCTTTCGATCACGTAAGCCATCCTCATGCGCATAAAAAGTATATGAAGTAAAACCGTTAACCCCATCAGTGGCGTATCGTGCCTCGAGTGATGCGTCCAGTCTTGCCAACGCGCAACCTCAGTACCGTCTTGCTCAACCGCACGCTCCCCGCACCCATCGTCATGGCTCCCATAGGCGTACAAACCCTCTTCCATCCAACCGGAGAACGTGCGACTTCTAAAGTATTCGGCGAGGAGCACCTCCCATATACCCTCAGCACAGCCAGCAGCACGGGCTTTGCCGATGTCGCTACCTCCAATGGCCCCGGGAACCCGCGCTGGTACCAATTATACTGGCCTTCCGACGACGATCTTACGCGTTCGTACCTCCTCACCGCCAAAGCAAACGGCTACGAGGTTCTGGTCGTGACGGTAGATACATGGGACCTAGGATGGCGAACCCGAGATCTCGACCGGGGATTCTTCCCCTTCATCAATGGAGTTGGTGTACAAATCGGGCTTGAAGATCCAGTAGCGCACCAGAAGCTCGGGTTTAATCCCCTTGCTGCGAATGCGACGGCGGAGCAGAAACGAACTGCGGCGTTATACCATACCATCACCACGTCAAGGGGTATAAGTCCGGTATGGGAGAATTTGTGGAAGTTGAGGGAGGTTTGGGGGGATGGACCGATTTTGTTGAAGGGTGTGCAGAGTGTGGAGGATGCGAAGGAGGCGTTGAAGTGGGGACTTGATGGGGTGATTTTGAGTAACGTGAGTATGATGTAAGTGGTACATTTGTTCGAGAGCTAATGATACGTAGCATGGTGGTCGTCAAGTTGATGGGGCTATCGGATCGCTTGACGCGCTTCCTGCTGTTGTTGATGCGGTGAAGGGGAAGTTGGTTATTGGGTTCGATGGCGGTATTCGTTCGGGGGCTGATATGTACGTTGCTATCCCATCTTATCATGTCTCTCTTTTCCCGTTCCTCTTCCACATTACCCTTACACTAACTGGCTTTGTAGATTCAAAGCCATCGCCCTCGGCGCAGATTTCGTGCAGCTCGGTCGGCCGATTCTCTGGGGTTTGGCGCACGAAGGCGAGATTGGTGTAAGGCATGTATTGAAGAGTCTTCTTGCAGAGTTTGAGATTACGGTTGGGTTGGCTGGTTGCAGGAGTTTAGCGGATGTAAATCGGAGCTTACTTATTGAGAATAGATGAAGACGTTTACGGGTTGGGGGTAATAGACGTTCATCCATTACCTCGAAGGACTCGTAAAATCCTTTTCTTTTCTTAATCACTTCCAGTGCTCGTTACGCAAAAGAGACCGCTGCAACACCGACTAGCAATTTTGCCTGTGGTGCCTCCAGGTCAAAATCTACACCGACATAAACTTCACAGGAACCTGCGCATGCTTAACCCAGCCCGTCAATACTTGCATCAAATCGGATGATCTCTAGGTAAGCTAGATCGCATCACTTAAATATATATAGCAACCTTAACTTACGTCAATCAGTGGCACTCCATCTCTACTTTCTTACCCGATTTTGGTACTGCATGTGACTGGTACAGGTAAGGGAAATGCAGAAAGCAATGAAGTGAAAGCTAATATGAATGTAGTAACCATGATTGTCAAGCCTGGCTTCAACTCCATGTTGCACATCCGGGTTATGCTGATATGAGGGGTCATTATAATGATGAGATTGGATCTTTTATTTACTATGCTTCTGCTTAGATGAAAGGATAGGATGTAACGGGAATCGAATCATGCTACGAATGGTGGTCTAGGCTGCGTCGGGTCATTTTTCTAAGTAGTTCGTTTTACGCTCGTCATCTGCTTTATCAGTGAATCATCGCTTCTTCACTCCTTGGTCTCATGTAATAATTCGTGTTGGCACCAATCACGGGGAGGGACATCGAGGAAATGGTATACTCGGTCTCGAGCGACCGTGCGTCATATTGCACGGATTACTCGATGGTAGTTACTCAGGATCGATATGACTGATGATGCTCGACGACGGTCCCATGGCGTTCGTTTTCATTTGCTGGAGGAGAACTACGATTTTTCTCCGTCCCATTTGAAATCACCAATATTCACACCTTATACCGCGACCTGATACTCCTCTTCGCATAAGAAGTGAGTGATGTTATACGATTTCGTGCAGCTTTCAAGTTACGTCTATACCTCATATTGGTTCGAGATTGAGGACCAAGTGAGATAACCTTGATGTCATTTATGGCTCGTAAACCACCTTATTGCCATCAAGGATGCGAGTGCTCGTAAGATATGGAAGACATGAAACCACCCTTCGCATACGTAATTTTGATCAACTCGTCAGAGGAATGCACGAGTTCAGGGAGTAGCCAAGAGCGTAATGGCTCCAACTATGGCTATGACGGTACGAGGGTATGCCACAGTGGAGATGATGTGATAGAGATGTTTGAAATGATAAAGGCCACTCTTACCAGGTTGTTTAGAACATTGTCCTAGAAGCACGAGAAAGTCGAGAATTGTCGCTTTCCGTACCGATAGTAGGAACTCTTCTTTCCATAGCATTTTCCCCTTTCAAAACTTGGGCTCCGAGAAGTGTTTTAGTGCGAGCGATGACGCGAGTCGTAAACCATTTAAGTAAGCCATTGCCTCGGACAAAAGCTCCGGGGATCTGCAGCTTAAAATGGCGCAACGGGCACTAGCGGTGTCGGAGTCGCTCCTACTAATGAGACTATCCCGAGGCTATTGTAATTCAAGAAGATTTTTTGTGTCGTCGTGGTTCTTGAGTCTAGGTCGTGAATGTTCACTACGAGAAAGTGACACGATTCGGGAGGCAGAGGCAAAGCCGAGTTCACACGCGGGTTTAAAGACAACGGTTTCTAGCTGGACATCATGGTGCGCAAAACTCTTAACAAGCAAGGTTGTTATGACGTTACCACCGTTCCGGCTCGGCCATAACGTCAACGAAAACCGTATGAAAAGTTTTGCTGCCGCAGAAACCGGGTTACTCCAGTCGGGCGACAATCCCTCCGATACAAGGAAGCTCGGTTCCTTCGGGAAGACCTACCTTGGAGATGCTGAATCGTGGACAAACCAATCACGTTCATCCAGCCTCATGGAGCCTGGAACCACCTAACCTACCAAAACCACCATTCTCCCCGTTGGTGCAGCGGGAATTTCCAGGTCCAAGTAGATATCTCCGAGTTATGTGGTGAATTGAGTGATCGACAATTATTGGGATGCAGAACAAGAGGGTCTCAGGAAATGAAGCGGATCACAATGAGGAAGGTGTCGTGACGTGGGGTTATGGTGATTGGCGGTGAACCCCTGTTCGTGCCCCATAACAGGCGGCGCATCTAATCTAATCTGATCATCTGATGGCTGGGCATACGTCGGAATCGTCCCAGATTGTCCACTCACTGCCCGAGTATGCCCCGATGCCGGAGGGTCGCACGGCCAAGACGGCCCATTCGTCGACTCTTTGGGGAAAGTGGCATTGGAGGTGCTGGAAGTTGCCGGAAGTCGCCGTTGGAGCTATGGTAACGGAGGGTAAACCTTGTTATAAGCATAATTGCTAGCTGTAAGCATAGAATAAGTGCTGGCGAGGAGCATAAATACAGCTCAGCTTCATCCCAGCACTGCTTTCTCTCTTCACCTTCTTTCTCCTTCACCTCTTCCTCTGCCTCACCCCAGTGCATCCTTGCCGTGGTGCTTGGCCGTCTCGTCATGCTGTCCTTCAGACCCAGGACGGTCGCAGCCCTGCTTCAATGCAGTGCTGCGCTGTCGCTTGCTCTTACGGTGCCCCGGCATGCCACTCACCCCCGCGGCGACGTTGATGAATTCGAATACATCGTCGTGGGGTCCGGCCCAGGCGGTGCACCAGTGGCAGCCAACCTCGCCGAAGCAGGCCACACCGTACTCCTCCTCGAAGCCGGCAGGAACCTCTCTTCCACCATCAACCAGACCGTTCCTGCCTACTTCGCCGCCGCTCAAGATGCCGACAACCAGGTCTGGCATTACTTCGTTAACGCCTTCTCTGATGTGGCTGAGGCAAGGAAGAACCCTAAGCTGAGCTGGAACACCCCCGATGGCGGACACTATGTTGGCCTTGATCCTCCTAATGGGTCTACACCTCAGGGTGTCTTCTATCCTCGGGCGGGAACACTGGGAGGATGCGACACACACAATGGTGGCATCACTGTGTTGCCTACCGATGATGACTGGGATTACATCGCAAACATCACTGGCGATCCCTCATGGGAAGCCAGCAGCATGCGCAAGTATTTCGAGAGGATCGAGCGTAATGCTGCCCTGCCTAGAGGAACCCCAGGCCATGGTTTCGACGGATACATTGGTGTTGATGTCACTCCCAAGGAGCTCCTCTCGGAAGACAAGCAAATGTTAGCACTCGCACAAGGAGCTGCCATCTCCGTGGGTCAAAGTGTCAGGGCTGCTAGCGATGACCTCGACGTTGTGTCCCAGGTCGATATCAACAGCGCCGATCCATCCAGGGACACCGCGTCCGACATCTACCAGCTACCCTACAAGGTCGACGAGCAAGGCAAACGAAGCAATGCTGCAACCCGCATCAACAGTGTCGTACACAACGGATATCCCCTGACCCTCCGCGAAAACAGTCTCGTCACCAAGGTCCTCGTGGATGAGAACAAACGCGCAACAGGAGTCGAGTATCTCGAAGGCAAGAGCCTCTATCGCGCCGACCCCCGAGCAGCAACCCTCAACACAACCGGAATCCCCCGTCGCGCAATCGCCACCCGCGAAGTCATTATCTCCGGCGGCACATTCAACACGCCTCAAATCCTCTTACTCAGCGGTATCGGCCCCGCCGACGAACTCCAGGAACTCGGTATCCCCGTCGTGCATGATCTCCCTGGCGTAGGCAAGAACCTCCAAGACCACTACGAATTCGGCGTCGTGAACCAATTCCCAGCACCCTTCACGCTCTTCGCGAAATGCAACGCTACAGGAACCATCGACCCTTGCATGGACGAATGGAATAAGACTGGAAATGGACCATACCGTGCCCTAGGCTTCACCCAGATCACAAAGTACACCTCCAGCGTGTCGCAATCCAACGCGAGCGATATCTATGGCTATGGAACCATCAACTCCGTCACTGGCTTCGTTCCTCCCTGGGGTGAATACGATTACACCGAAAACACCTACACGATGACGGTTCTGAAAGGCCATTCCCGGAACCATGGCGCTGGTGCTGTGACGTTACGTACTGCCGACCCTCGCGACGTCCCAGCCATCAACTTCGAATACTTCACCTACGGCGAAGACGAGGATCTCCAAGGCCTATACGAAGGTCTCAACCACTTGCGTAACTTGTTCAGTTCGATCCCAGCACCCCACACACCTATCCGTGAAGTGTTCCCCGGACCGAATTACACCACCGAAGCACTGGCGAAGGATTATATCAAGCATCATTCGTACTCGCATCATGCATCTAGTTCAGCGTCGATTGGTGCGGATGATGATCCATTAGCGGTTTTGGATACCAATTTCAAGGTGAGGGGGATCGATGGGTTGAGGGTTGTGGATGCGAGTGTTTTCCCTAGGGTGCCGGGGAGTTTCCCTGTCTTTCCTATCTTCATGCTGGCGGAGAAGGCTAGTGATGCTATCTTGAGGGATGTTGAGGAGGAGAATTAATAGGTAATTGGTGTGTATGTATGTATATGTTTCAGGTATTATGAATTCTGAACTCTATAGCGAATTGTAGTAAAAATGCAGTACTTGAATCCTTCGGGACCTACATTGCGAGTAAATACTTCCACCAAGGACCCTTTAGCAATGAGTCTAGCTTCATGATTCCGATCCATCCGGATCTATCAGCTCACTCCCGTGGGTATTTGCGGATTTTGCCCTGCGGCTATGACGCGATGCTATGAGGCCCTTCGGAGATAAAGTAGTGAATAGTTATGCTCTCGGAGATAGGGATTTAGCTGCATATTTCCACCCATTCTACCTATTCCTTGCACACATTCCTCTGAAAGCTCCGGAGCGTATAAAGTAATCATGTTAACATAGCAGGAAGGTCGCAGACGTTCCATTGGAATTAAGGGATTTTATACCAAAGTCGCTACCTTGAGCGCTCATGGATATGAGAATTAGAGTGGTTCGTTCACCCCGCTAGAGAATGTAAAACCTCTGGTACAGAAAATAAACCCTTCAGTATACTAATACCAATTTCAAGTAGAATCATGATATTACGCATAACTCAACTTTGGTGCACCACCATTAATGATTTCATGAAGCCCAATTCCCAGGCAGATCTAATTAAGAAAATGAGGGACTGAAGTAGCGACATTCAAAGACGTTGGGAAACATCGATAACTCGGTTTCACGTTAGGTAATGTAATAGCTTTAATACGTCTTACGTTAATAAGGTAATATGATAAAGAATATATTAGTTTCCAATTTAACTATAAAAATCGTATACAATCTATAACTTCTTTATTTAGGCCCTTCGTGTTCGTCAATCTTCTAGATGGTCGTACCGTGAACTTTGGCATGGATGCGCCCCAAGTCTGCATTGATGGCTATTTAAAGCCTCCGGATGCACTCAATACGCCTTTCGTAACGTTACTTACCTGCTCTGAGCCAGGAGAACAGGAGACGGAACTCAAGCTAGACCCTGAACCCGACGAATCACCTATCAATGTCTTTCACACTAGGGCTCTTAGGGGCTATGGGAAAATGATGTTTACGGATGCAACGAAAAGCCTTGGTTCAGCCCAGCCGGATGTATTAGAGGAGATGCAGTACCTTACTTGCTGTTTTGCATCCCTGTTCTCAAGAAAGCTCATAGCCCATCCCAGGCCACCAGAAACATGGGATACCCTGCCCGGAACTGATGACACCGTGTCTCCAGAAGAGGCTCTGCCTTCTGAGTTTTACCCTCGCGTTGAAATCGGTCACGATCAAATGGTGGAGGCTTTCCGTCTGCTATTTGACAATGATAAGCTGGATGTGGAGTGCTACGGAAAATACGTTACCCATTACGAAGGACAGGGTTTCTTTTCAAATATTCAAATACCGCAAAGACTCTTTGACTCCCTCCAAAGTATTCCTGGATCACCACCAGTACAAGACATATGGGATCGACTCGTCAGCTTTATGAGATACATGATAATCATTGCCCTCTCATTTGCAAATCTTGAAAAGGTGTCAGAGTCAGAGGACCTTCCATTATCGGTGAACATGAACATTCTCAGAAATAACAAGCTACACTTAGCTTTGTGTGATTGGGATGGCTGCGAAGATGTATACGTCGACGGCCTTGCATTTTATGACACTGCCCGAACCCTTCTCCTTGGAACTGATCAATTGGACACGATTGGGAATCATCGTTTTGGGGACCCTTGTTTGGTGAGCGATCATGGTTGGAGCATATATTTGAATACCTTTTGCCAAGAGCAAACGCCTGCTGGCGTTCAGATATGCAGCCCCACCTATATAAGCCCGTGGGGCTTCGCAGCCTCACGAGGAGTACCCTCTCGCAAAGATACCCGGAAACATTTTATTTTCGATGGCCCCGCATTGAAGCCCAAAGCTGAACAGTGGAAGATTCTTCAAAAAGAAGGAGAGGAATTCGAGCTATGGTGTTATGATATTGTCAAACAGGGGCCTACGTTTGTTAGAGAGCGTCAGGATAGCTTCGTGGTAATTGTGCGGTTAGACTGCAACGGCGAAAAGGGGACTTTTGACTCTACTAGACGAACTGGGTTCATGGAGTTATTTCGTTCCACTTGGGGATCTTGGATCACCGTACCCTGTGAACATTCAGGAAGGAAAAAGGAAAAGGTCACCCTTCCCGCTGACTGTTCTACAATTCGTGGATGGGCAGATCTTGACCGAGAGAGTTGCTTTATGAATGAACCAACACGCATTATGATTTGCATGACGGCTGGGAATTCAAGGGCACGATGGCGAAATTTAATTGCAATAGGCTACGAAGAAGCTTTGGGTGCCAATGTTAGGGAAAGGGGGCTCTCAAGACGAGTTCTATTACGCAGTGATGATTGCTGCCTCCAGTGTGCCATTGACCAGGTTTCAAATTACACCGGGAAATGGTTTACTGTTTTATAGGTACTAAAATCAGCTGTAGATTTCCTATTCCTAGTAAGCACGTGTGGCCATCTTTAGGATCATACCACAAGTTTTAGTCAATGAATGGAGTTTGGTCATGGAAGCTAATGAGCTAACGTCACTGAGCACATTGTATGTTCCCGCACCGTAGTGACTCCCTGCTTACCTAACTTATCCACTTTTCCAAAGATACCTGGGCGAAAGGAATATTTTCAGGCGGCCTTGTGCTTCAGAATAGTGCAAGTAGTAACAATACTGGAATTAGGAAAACTACAGCGGATTTCTTTTAATGAGTAGAGTAAGATCGCAAAATGAAAATGGCGAAGACTCTGGGATTCGACTGGGATGAGTGATTTGCGTATCAATTGATTTTAAGACTAGAATTCTTTGGAATCGCAAAGCTTTTTCCTAATATTAAATTAAAAGCTTAGCTGTTAAATGGGTTCCCGTGCTTCTCATAAAGTCCAAACGTGCATCGAAGCAAAGCGACAACATACATCAACCTCCACCCCGATTCCATCCTACAATCCTACCAGTAAACCAACCCGCGATAATTTCCACTAGATCACGATCCCCAGAATATACGGTGAGAGGCCAAACAAGCATACCCCTCTGAATCGCGAATAAAATCCCTCTTATTACTCAATCACCAACAATCAGGCATCGAGGTAACAATCATCCACGAACCAAAATACCCAAAACTCTCCCCCCGTTAGCTAAGAATTATAAATAAGATACCCGATGCAGAAACTCCAAGACCCGCGGTGGGTCCTGGTTAGGTAATTCGTTCTTAGCGAGCGGACTTGGCAGTGAGAGATTCTCTTGGCGAGGGAATCCTTTCATGGTATCTTGTTTCTTGTGTCTAGGAACCCGCTCACGGGTGGTCCAAGGTTAGGTAAATGTGTTGTAGGGCTGGAGATATAAGAAGACCATAAATTCCGCGTGGGGAGTGGGAAAAAGGAAAAATGTACGCTTTCGTTAATGCTGCGTGTCCATGGTTGAACCCCCATATCAAATCCTTCATCCAGAAGTACGGACCCAAGGACGTAACCTTCATCGATGATATCAAAACCCTCCACTCATCTTCTCAACCAAACCCCATCTTCCAATTCTGCGACGGCGATAACCTAGGCCACCACTTCGCTCTCGCAAACAAATCCCCCGGTATCATAAACGCCTACCCAAACAGCGACGCCCTAGCCCGAAAGGATTGTCTCGCCCGCGTAATTGAGTATTGGACTACGAAAAGGGGTGATAGTATTCTTGGAACGCATTCCCCGGTAACGGTACGTTTGTCACTGGATTATGCGGAGTATGTTGAGGAGGCGCTTGCGGCGGCGGACGATTTGAGGTTGTTGTATTCGCTTGAGGAGAATGAAAACAGGGAGAAATGCGAGAGGGAGTGGTGGATCTTGAAACCGGCTATGTTGGATTGTGGGGCAGGGATAAGGATTTTTAGTGATGTTGAGGAGTTGGCTGGGCATTTGGAGCTGGCTGCGAATTTGGAGGATGGGGAAGAGGAGGATGAGGAAGAGGGGGAAGAGTGTGATAAGGTGATGAATGGTGATGGCGAGAAGGAGGAAGAAGAGAGGTTGAAGGGAGAGATGGTGAATGGCAAGGGGGATATTGAAGATGAAAACGTGAATGGTGATGGTGGTAATGATGGATTCAACCCGCATCTCTCCTTCCCAGGCCTCAACTCCCTAGACGCCCTAATCACCACAACCGGCACCATGAAGCTCTCTAGCACCAAACCCACCCCACCCGACCAACACATCGACGCAGACACCGGCCGGATCCTCTCAGCCCAAATCCGCGAATTCGTCGCCCAACAATACATCGTTTCGATCCCACCCCTCGAAAACCGAAAATGGCACGTTCGCGCCTACGTCCTCAGTGTCGGCCGTCTAAAAGTCTACGTCTGTCGCGAGATGCTTGCGTTACTGGCTCTTGAGGATCATAAACCACCTTGGGAGGACCCGGCGCCGGGGTCGTTTCTTACTAATACTGCGTTGCAGGAGGAAGATGAGTTTGTGGCGAGAGACTCCATGCGGGATTTTTGGGATGTACCTGATGATTTGCTTCCTGGTGATTGGAAGGAGGATGTATTTAAACAGGTTTGCGATGTCACTGCCGAGGTGTTTCGCGCCGCGGCGTATACCATGGCTGATCGGTTCACGACGTTGGATCGGTGTTTCGAGCTTTTCGCGGTGGATTTTCTTGTTGATACGAAGGGGACGGCGTGGTTGTTGGAGGTGAATGAGACGCCGGCTTTTTATGAGTATGGAGTTGCGGCTAGGATTGCACTGCAGTTACTAGAATCGGTTATTTGTGTCGTTATGGGACATGGGGAGGGGGAAGTGGGAAGTGGGGATGGGGAAGATGAGGGTGAGGTTAGGAAGAGGATGGTATTGGTGGCGGATGAGAGTGTGGGATTGGGGAAGAGTAATATTGGGGAGATTGTGCCACAGTATTGAGTTGATTGGGATATACTTCAATAGATTATAGATTCAGGATAGATTTAACTAAGTCCATTCGGGGAAGGACTCTACTAAATTTTGCTATCTGCCCATGCAAAATACCTATAAATAGTACCGCTAAGATTTCCGACATTGTGTCAAATACCAAAAGCCCAACCTAGAGTAAGCTAAAAAAAACATTCTTCAGGACCGAGAAGTACGTTTCTCCCTCATCCTTTATTGTCAGCGGCGAAATAGTGTGACCCACCTTAAAGCTGGTACCGAGCAGGACTATGTACCAAAAAATATTAGAAATCTAGTTTTACATTAATAAAATAAATTTTATTTATATTCTTAGCCGAATATATTACTTTAAAGCTATAAATTATACTAAATAAGGAAGTAAATATGTATAAGCATTGACCAGGGTGTTAATTGAACTAGATCACGTGACAATGTTATAATATCTGGTACCTAGGTACGTAGTCCCACCTCGGTACCAGCATAAGGGGGGGGGGTCACACTATTTCGCCGCGCTGTAATTCTTCCGGCCGAGTTGAAGCTGAACCACCTAGGACATAACTTGCTAGGTCTTATGGCCCATATTTTCCCCACATAATGGATGAAAAAGGAAATCTATGCGTTAATATTGCAGTCGAAATGAGACGGGCAAGGAGGAGAGTGAGCTCATGTTCATTGTGCGTAGGTTAGGGAAGACTAGAATGGGCAATAGATATTGGTACTAGCATCGACGCGGATGTTCACGTTTGCATATCTCTTTAGATGAGCTTTGAATAGCCTTGAAAGCTACCGATAATAAAGAGAGATGATGTATGATGTGGTGAATGATTTAACATGGAAGTATTTATCCAAGACCTAGTATATCCACTTTAGTCAAGACCGCATGCCCATCGCCTGATTGCAACTACTACTACTTATTCGGTCATCATGCCATAAAACTGAAACACCAAATCCTAGACTTAATTTGGTAGCTCTGGCAATGTTCCTGATGATCGCCTGAATGAGCGGTTGAAGCGGCGAGGACGCTCTCTCCAATGATGGGATAATTGTTTGTGAGGTTTGAGATTGTGCATCCATTTTGAGTCCTAATTCGTAGAGTGCTGAATACATCATACTGTGCAGCCTTAGCTGCATATATAATAAGACACCATGTCTGATGTGAGTCTAGTGAATGTCCCCACAGGCAGAAGGCATTTGCGGTGGGAAGAGAAAAAGAAATAGCAAAGTAAAACTCCCGACGCCTATTTCGAGTCATATTCCTACTCAAATCCAAATATGGTTCATTGGTTGCTATGTTTCTTTCGTTTGAATTTAGGTTAGGTGCTAGTTTAGTTTTGCTCTGTTATTATCAAAACCATTTTATGTCAGATTGTCGACTTTACGACCCGTTATGTAATACTGAACCCTTTCGCGGTATTAAAATTTCTGCCTTATCCCGAAGCTTCTGAACCCCGCATAGAACATGTCTTCGCTTTTCGCATCTCCCTAGTCATCCATCCACGACCTGGCCAATCGGGCTATTACTCATTAACATGGGTAATGGAAGCCTTCGTCGCTTACTTACTTGAGATTACACATTCGGAGACCTTCGTTTATGACGGCATTGAGATACGCAAGTTGTTTCAGAGCTACGAAAGAAATCATGCTTCCATCTTCGAAACTTTTTCGAAGCTCTTTCACAACCGTGGCCAAAGACGTAGGATTCTGAATAAGATGGTTCGTGATCCCTGTGAGAACCGTGACTGTAGTCTCACTTCCGGCAATAATGAGAAGGCTGGCATTGGCGTGAATCTCTCCCACTGACAGTCCCCCTTTGTTATCCCCTCTCTGAAGTTCCATCAGGGAGATGAGATTGGGTCTATTGACCTTCGATTTGAGGCGTCGATCTGTCTTTTTAACAGCAAAATTCCAGTGCTCCTTTTGCTTCTTTCTTGCGCTCTCGGGAATCAACTTCATGAGGTAGCCGAAGAGTAAGGGATAATGTCGAAGGCTAATCATCAGATAATTGGCTTTGATGGAATTGAACATGAATCTCATCCATGCATGAAATCGCACGTCCTCGAGGCAGTGGAACGTTTCTCCAAATTCAAGATCGGCGATGATGTCGAAAACCACAAAGTTGAACCATTCAATGATGTTTACGACCGTGCTTTGGTCGTCACTAGCCGGAATGAGTTCGCCAAGTCTTTCGATAAACCGATCTGCGTATTGTTGTATAATATACTCCTGCTACAAAACAGCTTTCTCAGTGAAACTGTAAGCTAGAAATGAGGTTCGGGACTCGCCTATGAGGTCTCGCCATCAACATCTCGTACGAACCCTCGTACGAACCCTTCGCCCCATATAAACTCGTATAGAAACTCGGTTTTCTACGGCTCAATAGCTCTACCTCTTGTATATAATCCCTATTACCTCCTAGATAGATGAATCAAGCTTCTCGTTGCAATCTTCATTGTACACCTATCAGTGATTCATCCTCACAGAAACCTGGGTCCATAGCTCAGCGGACTCGTGCGTGTTCCCTGAAATTAATATTCGTAAAGATAGACAATGGTGAATCTGGTGGAGACCCATGCTACGTCTGGCTCTTTGAAAATGCAGAAGAACTGCCTCGGTTGGAGTAAATATCTTCCCAGACACCTGAGGTCGCAAAGGACAGCTCATTGTGGGCTATGCGCATAACCTCTCCATACTTTCTGTGAAGGTCTTGCACAATGTACGGAAATCGCCCACTCCAAGCAGCACGCATGTATGGCAGCCTTGTTGCACGCTAATGTAAAGGACCCAGATACCTTGAAAGTGGGTGGAAAAAAGCATTGTAAATGCAGTATGCCACTGGAAACTAAAATCATGAGTTAGTTTCTTCCCCCACATGTTATCTGGAAAACCCAACCAGAGCGACGAGAAGTGACGTTGTGAGGGCTGCCCAAAGGTTTTGGGAGAGGAAGAGCTGTGTATACGCCATACTGAGAAATGGTGACTGTTGTTGCATCGACGTCGGCGTCTGAGTGCTCATAAGTGCGGCACCTGCAATCAGCGATCTATTGCCTGGTACCTAATCAATGTATGCATGTGTCTGTATTGGTTGCATGGATTCATATTGAGTGCATGGGTTGTAAGCATTCAGATCTGCGCTGGCTTGGCATTCTAACACGTATCCTTGCACAGTCCATTTGGCATCATTTATACTACAGTTAGCAGTAGGAACACGGAACTCGGTGAGCAGAAGCATACATCCGTACAAAGACACAGTTAACGCTAACTTCTAGATAGAACAACATCAGTCTCCCTGTTACGTATGAGTGTGGCCATTTATAAGAGCGCTACGGATCTGAATTGGAATCTAGCCTACTCAACCTATGTTGACATCATCTTTTTTACAGCTGAGACCTGCGCATCCGTCATGTGTGTATGTCTCCCAGTCGCAAAGCCATTCTTTGCATGGGATGGTGAGATTGCTCTGCGGGGTTCCTCGGGAGCTACCTCTTTGCTTTCTCTCGTCCCGAGATCATTATCTCGATCGTGATCCATGGATAATGTGAGCAGTCAGGACTTGTCGCAAACTACTCTTCCAAAGCGCAATATCACACGTACACACATTCTTGAGATTGACTCCGTTCCACTCAAGCAATATTTTGCTTCAAGCCGCTCTTTGGAACGAGGTGAGAAAGACACATTTTGACTCAAGAACGGGCAGTGCTCACGGGAATGATTGAGGAGACAAATTTAGCTAGGAATCCCGCAAGTTCTATTTCGTTGGAATCACACTACGAAATAAACTATATTTCTTCAACCTAAATAACAGCTTGGCGGGTTGCATTTAAATCTTTGTCTTATCTTGTAGCAGAAGGGTATTAGATATGTAGAACGTGTCACTAAATGCACCAGGAATCAAGAATAGGCTAAAGCTGCAACTTTTTAGTAAGAAGGCAGTCTATAGAGTCTAGATTTTCTCATTTAGTGGAGAGTTTAGTGCCATCGAAACCCACATTGTAGCAGTGATCGGGCCGACCCCTACCAACCACCCCACAAAAAATGTGCAAAAATTGCAAAAAAACATACAACAGCAGGTATTCGCTGATGGTCACCCACTCAACTACTAATCTGCCGGTTACAGGCTTATGGACCGGGGAGCGGACGGGACCCGCAGTTCTCCTGTACCTCTGGTCGTATGTGTTAGGTGTGGTTTTAATCATAACCTATATAGCACAACGAATCCAAACGAAATTCCCTCTTCAACCCCAACTACAAGACATTTGGGCGTGATTTCGAAAACTAGGAGGACTCCAAAGCAGAATCTCAGGCACAGTGTATGTTCACTGGAGAGCGAAACTGAGCTTTGCTGACCGTACCAAGGGATGTTTATGGGGGCTCGTCTTCTGATTGCACCGCCATCAGAAGGAATGCGTCAATGAGACGACGTGTGATAGGGTGTGATGATTGTAGACGAAGAATCCACTTCCAAGTTTGCATATTTAAATCGTGTGAATACATCTCCTAGGGACAATGGCAAGGGATCGACGAGCCTCTGCTTAATATCCTCCCAAAGGTGCGACATCTCGCCCGAGAACAAAACCCATGAGGTAGGAACGCATGTCCACCTCGTCACCAGCGTCAAAATGCTGTAACGCCTTTCCTCAATGTCATCCCTTACCCAGACTTCTTCGAACCCGATCTACTCGCCGGCAACTGATACAAGGTTATAGATGAGGGTCTGATACACGTCATGCCAGAGCAAGTCCTCGATATGGCGCAGTGAGAGGGGTAGCTTATGTTGCTCTTCAGCGACATATCGCAACATGGAGGGTTGAAGCTCGGTGTCGAGGAATAGCTCGGAGAGGAGGCCGCAGCAAGTACGTTCGCCGGAGGTGAGGAGAGCGTTGGGCATTTCGGCGGAAATGTTCGCCGTAGGATGATGTTGAGCGGAGGTGAAGGTGTTGGGTGTTGGGTGTGAGGAGAGAGGAGTAGGAAGTTTGTGGTTCCAAGATGGCAGAGACTTGGATGACATATCGCTTACATGATGCATCTCGTCATGGGACCACACTTATACACCCCGACGAATACACTGTTAAGAGATAACTCAAACTTCCCCAGCTCTTAAGGATACCACTTCATTCAATCGTGATTGTCCTCCACTTCATATTACATTTCCATGCATCCAGCCATGAAAGCTTCGGGATATCATCGCTCCATCCAATATCTCTAGCGTCTCGAATCCGACTGAACACCGAATCCCGTGAATTAATCATCTTCTTTGCTGTCGGCCATTGCGAACGATTCGCCTTATTCAATCTAACTTGAACCTTCAATAAACCGATACGTTCGAAACGGAGTTTTCGCAGATTCAGAGGAGATAAGATCATGAAATACATCTCGTTATCCTCATCCATGAGTAACCCCAAACACCATGCTTTTAGCGGCGCTTTGAATGACCGATCAAGCGACGCCCATTTAATCGGTAGGTTTTTTCTGCTTTTCGAATCTTGGATACGGATCTTGTCATGGTAAATGATTTCTCGAATGTAGCCGGTGATAGTTATTCTCCCTTTTTGCCGCGCGATGGTCCCCTCAACGTGGACATCCCGCACGATAGCCATTGGAACATAGTCTCTCCTAGACTCATGTTGCACGTGCAAATATCGCACAGGAGCCACATTGGCCCAAGACCACGAGGGGGCAATATCCTGGGACGGACTCTCAAACGTTCGTTCCCAACAAAGATGATGAAGAAAATCCTCTTTCCAAAGGCCAGCTACATAGGTATGCCCTGTGACTCTGGCAAAAGCAGCAGCCACACCAGCAATAGCAGCCAATCTATCCGACTCGTACGTAAGCTTTCTTCCGGAATACTCGCGAACGAAACTTATCCAGAGAACCGGGAGCTGTGAAGGAGCTGGCCTTATCGACTTGCTAAAAAGCATCTCCTGGAAACTTCGTATGGGTAGCTTGGTGAAAGGAAACGCACCAGTTGGATCTCCTTCCGATCAATACTTCCTGCAGCAATTCCAGGAAATCTCGTTTTTCCGGAAAGATATCGTTCTTGGGCAGAGTAAGCGCTCTTGGAATGCCCAGGCACGACTTTGTAAGGGTTCAAAGGTGTAATTACTTGAGGATAAGATGGTGTAATTGTCTTGGGAATGTACGGGATATACGAGCAAAGCCGCCTTCCCTTCGGAATCACGTAGTTCCGGTATTCCAAAAGCGCCATGTGTTTGGATATCTCGGGGTGAGAATAACCCTTTGCTGCTGTCGGTTGCGTGACAGGCTGCTAGTGTGAGCGACGCGTTTTGATATACGTCGCACATTTTCCCGGATTCGTGGATCCAGTCTGGTTCGTTGTCTTGGATTATACAGATGCTGTCGATCCAGAGGTATTGGAATCCTAGACTTATGGTTACAATGATGGCATCGCGGAAGGTCTGGGGAAGAGTGGTGAAGGGGATGGATTCTTTGTAGATATGGAATGTTTCAGACGTGGTCTTGGGGATTGGAGAGGTGGTTTCGCTTCCCCAGCAATGACTTAATGTAATGTAATTTCCCTTCATGCCATTGGTATCCACGAGCTGGAGATGTGGGTTCTCTTTCGATCCTGCAATTTTGATGACTCTCGAGGGAAGCGAGGTATCCGGGTTCACGGGAGGACAATCGTGCTTCTTGGTGCAAGTCTGATACCATAGTGATGCGAGTTCCAATGCGCGCTCACTGCCAGTGCTATCGTTGTTCTCAGCTGACCGCTGAGCATAATCCAGGAACTCAGTATCTTTAATAAAGCAGATTTGCCGTTGAGGAATTCTGGTCCCCTCCAAACTTGGCCTCCCATAATACAAAGATCCCCAGGATCTTTGATTTCCATCCGATAATTTACGAAAAGAGATTCTCAGAAGGAGACCAACGACGGACGATTGATGTTTAACAAGATGATACGATCTTTGACAAAATTGACAACCGGATTGCGCGGATGCGGAGAGCTCGTCTATCGTGTTGAAAAGTAGTTGTGTGTGTTCTCCGTGATCGAATCGAGGTCCTAATTTTGAGGATACTGCTTTCCACCAATTTCGGCATGTTGCGCATAGCATTTCTGATGAAGGTTGAAATTATTGGATCGTTGGTTAGGGATTGCGAAGATGCTGCTTGAGAACTGGTGGGGAAAGGCCAGGCAGAAAGATAAGCCTAAATACGAAGGCTGACTCATCTACGTCTCGCCCGGAAGGATTCCAATCCTTGTTGTTCATTTCATGTCTGCCTGCAGCCAATCAGACCTTCAGATAGTAAGATGTTATTTTGCGCTGCGGAAAGCAAGGACGTCATAGTCCGAAGATTAAAAATTCATTCTTCTCCTCTTTTTATGGCAGTAGAGCTAGAAATACTCGATTGATTCATCGGTTTAGCTCCCCGTGGGGATGAAATTCATAACACGTGATGCGCACTGCCCTTTCTGACTGATTAGTAAGTCCGCCCGATGAAGCCTTGGTCTTGGCAAGGACGATAAAAGGGTGATGGAACATATTCCAGATGACCAACGTAACAGTGTAATGAACTTTTAGGAGGGAGATAAATGGGTACCTATATATTCATCACAAGTCTAATCTTAATGAAGCTTCATAAGTGTTTTTTTCTCCTTCAACCATGAACAAGAGAAAGGAAATCCCTAGGATTTTAAGCTTTTACCACTGAACCCAGACAATCAGAAGGCTAAACAACTACATCGATAACCTTCCATCTAGGCCGGCCGCAATCCTCTCAAAGAAATAGAAGCCCTGACACTGGCACCACCGCCAACTTCCCAAGATTCCTCAATTACCGCATTAGGTTTGCCCAAAACATCTCTGAAAGGAACCTCCACACTACCAACTTCATCCTTCGCATTCATAAGCACGATCCTGAAACTTCCCGGATTCTCCAACATCTCTCGCGTGATGGGAACACGGAAGGCTTGGTCGAATGATGGGTTGAAGATATCCGTACCGGGCGTGTAAGTCTTCGTAGCGGTTTGGAAATCTTTACCACCCCAAGAAACCTTGATACTAGGGGTTAGATCCTCGGGCATGCCGCGGAGACCCAGCGCACTGGCTACGAGGATAGTAGCGAGACCGTAGTAATGTCCTCCATCTTGATCTTGGCCTTGGATGTATTCGGGAGAAAGGGTATCAGCCTGATCAACGAAATTGAAGAACTTGCCATGGATGGTAAGACGGGCATCTACGGGCTGGCCTTTGTGTACGAGCGTGAGTTCCTGGGTTCCGCCTGCGAGTAGGAGTTCTTTGACTGTAGTGGTAGCGATACCGATATCATCGCTATGACCGATATCCTCGTCTTGAACATCGATATGAATACGTTGCTCATAGTCCGTAACCAGGAAATCATGCGTCTCATTCCAATTTGGATCGGTGTCATTCTTCTTCGTTTGCGTCTTCCATTCCTCCTCCGCCCCAACCGTAACCTCACAATAACAATCCGGAACATCCTTGACCAGCTTCTCTAGCAACTTCCTCGCTCCACTTCGTTGGGGTCCAGCGATATCCCTTGCCTTCTCGATTGTCAAGCGCAGGATTCCATGGTAGGGTTGGTAGGTTCGGAACCAGTCGTTTGTGGAGTCGAGTTTGATGAGGAAGCGGTTGGGGAGTACGGCCATGGAGGCAATGATGTTTAGGATTACTTTTCGCACGGCGGATTTTATGAGACCTAGGTCGGCGATGTTGGCGGCGTCGGTGAAGTCGAGTTCGAGGTAGGGTGGGTTTATGAACGCGACTTGGGCGGCGCCGATCTAGCGGGGAGAAGGGGGTTAGTGGGATGGGTTTGGAAGCTTGTGGGGGATGGGGATGCTTACCAGGGGCATGACATTCAGTAATGGGGCGAGAAGAACGGAGAGTCGACCTTTGAGGTGAACACGCTCGATACCCTAGCATCTGTTAGCCATCTCCACGCAAAACCACTCTCCGGGGTAGATATATATAGCGGCAATCCTTACAATCTTAGGCACCATATCAGCATCCAACTCAACATCACTGTGGCCCTCCCAAGTCACATCCATATCCAGCTTAATATTGCCCAAATCCGTAGTGTGCACATCGACCTCCGAGACGCGTACAGGTACATGTCCGAAATCGAGCTTCACGAAGCGGAGTTTGGAGAGCGGGCCGGGCAGGGTGGAGTCGAGGATTGGTTCGACGATTTCTTTGGCCATCTTGCCGCCGGCGATGTTGATGTGTGGCCATAGTTGGGCGATTAGGTCGTTGAGGAATTCTATGGGGTTGGAGGGGTTAGTTGGGCGTGTGGTGAAGGGGGGAGGGGAAGTTGTGGGGGGTAGACGCACCGACTGACTCGTTGCCTCCCGAGGCGGTGAGCTTTTCGACGAGGGAGGATGCCATGGTGGACGGCGGGGATGGAGGCGGAAATAGGTTGTAGGAGAATAGAGAAGAAGAAAGGTCGTGGTGGAGGAGGAGAAATGGGGTTTATGAATAGCAAGAGAAGAGAAGGTGAGATGGTTAATAGCATACAAACCTACACACGTCACTGCTGGGTGGTGTGGGGTAGTGGAGCGACAAGTGGCCTGGTACGTGGGACAAGGTTTCAGGGTGCGGGGTATGAAACACCGATTCTCGCCTTGCTATTGGCTAAAGCTGTAGATGCAGCTCGCATCATGACGATTAGCCCCATGCTAGTTGTTTAGTACGCCTTGGATCTCTTAGTCGCCACGTCAACGTTGTGAAGAGGAGTCTGGCCATCTGCGCGACATTCACTTGGTTGGGGTAGGAACGTGAATGTGCATTCGATTATCGGACCTTCCTTGCTCAACCTTCACAATAACGAGCCACCTCTCGGCCCGATATTCTATTTTTGGAATCTTAAATAGAGAGTTGCATCACAATATAACCACGCGAAGTATGTTGTCAAAACTTTGCTTGGTTATGTGGTAATTGAAGGGCTGATTGTACCCCGGTTTCTTTCCCAGGAAAAAACCTCCAAGTCAGCGAAGTATATACTTCGTCCATCGCACTCCGAACAGATCACCATGGCACTATCCGCGTGAAGGGTACTGCACAGCTTCAAACTGCCGTTTGCTCCAATCGAGAAGACATCTACTGAAATTGGAGACACTCATCAGCCAATTATAGAAGATTCATATAACGCAGGATTTTGTGAAACAACGTCTGGGTCAAAGGAAGCGACACCATTCAATGAAAAAAAAGGGATACGTAAATTCTTTGCGTCAATCCCGGGGAAGTCAAATTCAAGTCCAGTTGCTTTGTTTTCAATATTCATCCAGCTAATGTTGAAATTTTCCAGCCCAAAATTCTACTCAAACCACCTTGGATCCGAATGATCAATACTACAATGATGACAGTGAGCCGCCCATGACAAATTCTATTGGGAATTTTCCAACTCCTCATGAGTCCATTCGACCTGCTACTACACACAGATGGGCAACCTTCAGTATGAACGAACAAACCAGAACCCCAATGGTTCATGTGATGATGGGGGAAAGAAAGACCGAGACAGCCATTTCATGTATCACGTGTAACATCCTGATCAATTATGGCAAAGAGGCTGAGATTGACGTGGTTTGGTATTCGTATCAAGCAGCAAAAACACCATTTTCGTAGAGGACGAATGATATGCATTGCAGTTAGTGATGGAACCTCATCATTTGATGACTTAACATCTGTATATGACATCCACACCCCAGACTTTTCTATCGAGAGTCGAATGTGTGGCGTGCTGAGCAATTTTCGTTGTATTACCATCCCACCGGTGAAGGGAGCGGGGAAGAAGAAGGCAGACAAATGATAACCAATAGGCTAAAGGGCAACCCAGCTCACCGCGCATGTGAGTGACCACCGGTGAGTTAGAAACCGCAGTATTTCACAATCCATGATATATTTTCTGCTTGAACGTGGGCAGTGCATTTCGGGATCTAATAAAAGCAGCGCATGTGATAATACTGGGTTTGCATCGACGAAACATTGTTGCCCAACTTGCTGAACTCAACCCAGCCTTGCGAGAAACTCTCCATCATCACTAACGACAATGTCTATCGGTTTCGGCTTTTCCGTCGGAGACTTCCTTGCGACACTGAAGGTAGTTGGCGCAGTGATAGATGCGCTTTGCGAAACCTCACGTGCTAGCTCATGCTTCCATTCACTGATCAACGAACTCCGGTCGCTTGAAATTGCACTTCTTCACGCCAAACGTCTTGATCCGTATCTTTATGAATATGCTGAACACGTCGCATTGAGCCAAGCAGTCTCCCAGTGTCAATCTACCATCGATGCATTCTATAAGAGGATCCAAAAGTCCCAAACCCATCTTCAACAAGGAGGAACGAATGCAAAGGTGAGGGATGCGTGGCATAGGGTGAAATGGACTGTATGTAAGAAGGAAGAGGTTGAAACCTTTCGGACCGAAATCAGAGGTCACACTGGCAGTATCGCGATCCTACTGTTGGCCATGCAAGCACGCAAGCAGGGCTCTCAGCACGAAAGCATCTCGAGCAAAATACAGCAGTTTTCATCGCAGGTTATGGGCACTCTGAGTGCGATTTCGAATTCGGTTGCGCAGTGTGTTCAGCAGGGAAGGATGCTGCTGCAGACAAGCGACCAAATCGTACAAACTAGCCTCGATGTTCTCCGAACACTTCACACACTTCAGCAATACATAGTCAACATTCCTGCTCAGATGCAAAATCAAAGGCCAGTATACCTACTTGATCCATTCAATATTGAGAGGCCCTTCTATCTGGAGACTGTTGGGTCATTCGATGTGCTACTCTACACCCTCAAGTCACTCTTCGAGGATTTAGGATGTAGTTCTACTTTGCTTGATCGAAGAGAGTTCGTAATCGAAGAGCTGGGAAGCGAGATTGAAATTGACCTTACTAAACCCTGGAATACCTTGTTTTTCCCTGGACAAAGAGTGGCGATGAGCATGGTTTTCAGGTACCGGATAACGCTGGTAGGCACATCCTGTCCATGGTGTAATCTGAAATACCACCAACCTACTGGAAAGGAAACTAAATGGTGAGTACAAACCATCAGCGGATAAACCTTACGAAGTCTCATTTTTTACAGCCTCACCTGTGCCTGTGGTACTATCTTTCGTATGGAGATGGTCGAAGATACATCCTACAATAGTAACATGAATGCCCATTCCTCCATTCATACCAATCCATCACCTAGACTACTAACCGGACCAGAACGACCTCCAAAAGAGGGAGATGGAGATGAAGCGATGATGGACATACTGAAGTTTCGCCGATTGCAGCTTATTGGGGAATACGCCCGATACGAACAGGCTGCGGGATACGTTTCGGATTTCGGACTCTCTAATCTGAGCGAATAGATTCGTGAAGATAGCTATATTAGGATATTGAGGTCATGTCTTAGGATATGGATAGGATAGGAATATAATTACTATCTGAATGTCACGATTGAGCATGGCACTTAATGGATAATTGACCTCTGAGGGAAGTAGTTTTGTATCCTTGACAGGCTCGAGCATTGTTTGTTTTCCTTTTCTCTTTTAAGAAATCGCATAAGGAGTACAGCCCCTAGTGGATTTGGCCTCGTCTGAAATAAGCAGGATTGGACGGTTCGAAAAACATTAGGGTACTTTCGTGTATTCACTAGAGCGAATTAGAAGCAGTTAAATAAAACAGATTGTGAAGCGATCCAATGAAAAGGTATAATATTTCCATCTTGTAATTGGAAGATAAGGATGTGTCATTCACTTCAGCCTTCTCGCTGACCTGCATATAAACCTGCCGACCCCGAATGCCAGCCTTCATCCACACATTCACTTCGATCCTACTTCTTATCATCTACCGTTGCCAGCGAGCCCCACACAACCACAAAAACTGCCAACGCGTCGTCAAAATGTCCATCACCCCTGCCGATGCCCAATGGGAAGCTCATAAGGTAGGAGACAATAAGACGCTCAATGAACTG